>OY796892.1:37516962-37770494 GCA_963680785.1 Diplosoma virens | reverse complement strand
GTCACCGGTAGAAAGGGTGAAACTTCGGTTTTGGACAAGCTCCATGATTATTTTGATCATGTGCTTATCTGGCAGAAGCCTCAGCAGCTTGCAGGTATGCGCCAGACAGTGTGCCGATGTCAGATCGACAAACACGACACAGGCCTTCTTCTTAGGTTGAGTTAGTAGTAGGGAAAATAAGCATTGTAATAGAAATAGGCAGAGGTGGAATCAAGACACGGTGCTTTGAGACCGAGACGAGACTTTGAAGTAACGAAATTGAGACGAGCACGAGACTTTACATGTTGTTTTATTTTAAGCCATGGTTGTGGGGTTAGAGTCGGAAGTCGGAGTCACATGTTTTTGGGTGTTGTTGAAGTAGTTTCTTTAAATTATATTTAAATCGGAGTCGCTTTTTTGGATGTACTGGATTTGGTATAATTTTTATTTTTTTGGCCGCTCCGACTCCGATTTTCAGTTAATTGCTGGAAGCTACACTGTAGCCACATTTATCATCCAAATTCGGTTCAGTTCAGTCGTTTTTTATTTCCGCCACTTGTCGAACAAAATACTTACATCAACGTAATTACACTACGGAAAAAGGGACATGCAACAAAACGAAACAACGTTGTAACATGCAAAAACTCAATAAACTACACTAGCAAAGGTAACGGCTTGCATGGTTGCATCACCTAGAAAAAAAATATATATACGAGTATAAAAAATTAAAAAAAAAAATGCCTAAGACAAAACAAGACGATAAAAAAATGCATAAAAACAAAAAAAAATTAAGACAGCCTTTTTTGTTATTATAATATTATTTGCTGGCATGTAAACCCAGCACAGGGAGGCTTTCAGGTACTACACCTTGCCCAAGGGTGACCTGGAGGAAGTTGTAATTGGGTATCCTCATTCATCCCGACTTATCAATTGATAAGCTTACAACCGGATGCAGTTTACACTCATACCCAAAAGAAACATATTTATAGACAATACTTGTTTTTGTAACACATTTATTTTCGTTTAAAATTCTTTAAACGCATTATTTAAAGTTCCAATATGAGTTTATTTTAAGACTCTGCTGGCATTAAACTTTTTTATCTGGTCAATTGTTAGGAAAAAAAAAAGTTTGTCGAGTTTCAAGACTAGTTTAATACAATTTGGGATTAAGCAATTGTTCCAGGTGCATGTAGAGTTGAATTCGTAAAGAGCTTCTTTGTGGTACAGAATTTTAATATCGCTTTAAACAAAGTCGATTTTATCGGAGCCATAAGCTTTTCGTGACGCTCTCATCAGTGGCAATCGCGTCAAAATGGGACGAACCAGAGAAAATCAAGGTATTTATAGTCTCAACAGTTGGGAGAAAGGTGCTGCAGTCTCGGAAAGAAGAAAGGCACAATTGCACAGTGTGGTGCAATACTGTGTAATCTCGGAAAGGAGAAACGCACCTATGTGCAATTACCCAGGAAAAAACACTGTTACTCGCAACTTAGGTTATTTGAAAAGTTTTAATGTGTAAACAAATCCCTTTTGTTTACATAAAACCGGATGTTTGGTTTTGATAAAAGTTGCCTCGAGTAGACACAGATGGAACGAGTTGCGTGCCACAGCAAGAATTTTAAAACGTTTGTCGTTATAGTTTGCAGCACATTGCTCGTTGTCAAGCAAGTGTTGTCCTATGGCAGAGTCACAATCTGGATTGTTACGTTTAGCTTACAGGATCTGCCAGGTTGAGATCGTGTAGGACGCTTCGCTTGCTGTTGTAGCCATTTAGGAACATGCTGCTTGATTCTATCTTGTAAGTCGCTGTGATGTTCGTCCTACGTACCTACTGTCACAGTGGCATGAATCTTCATAAACAACGGAGCTTTTCAGCGTGGTAGGTAAAACATCTTTGCGGGCTACAAGCAACATGCGTTTCGATGTAAATACAACTCTGGTGGTAACGGAGCCATAGCAGCTTTCAACAGCCGTTTTGACATTTTTATCAAGACCAATGGAAGCTTTCCCTATCCAAGGAACTCTCAAATATACGGGAGACTTCTCAGGACCAAATCGTTTGGGAATAGAAAACTGAGCAATTTTCTTGGAAATGTTGCAGTCAATAATAGATTCAGGATAACCATTGTCCAATAGAATGTTCTTGATATGCTTAATTTCTTCGTTTAGTTTAGATTTCGTGCATATCATTAGTGCCCGGTGTACCAAAGTTGATATAAGGTTTGTTTTTTGTTTAGTGGGACTGAAAGATTCATAACGTAAGTACTGTCCAGTAAAGGTAGGTTTTCTATACACACTTGTTTCAAAACCGGTAGCTGTTCGTTCCACGTTAACGTCGAGAAACGGTAAACAATTATTTTTCTCTTTCTCAAAGGTAAATTTGAGAGAAGTGTCCCGTATATTTGAGAAGTGTCCCGTATATTTGAGAGTTCCTTGGATAGGGAAAGCTTCCATTGGTCTTGATAAAAATGTCAAAACGGCTGTTGAAAGCTGCTATGGCTCCGTTAGCACCAGAGTTGTATTTACATCGAAACGCATGTTGCTTGTAGCCCGCAAAGATGTTTTACCTACCACGCTGAAAAGCTCCGTTGTTTATGAAGATTCATGCCACTGTGACAGTAGGTACGTAGGACGAACATCACAGCGACTACAAGATAGAATCAAGCAGCATGTTCCTAAATGGCTACAACAGCAAGCGAAGCGTCCTACACGATCTCAACCTGGCAGATCCTGTAAGCTAAACGTAACAATCCAGATTGTGACTCTGCCATAGGACAACACTTGCTTGACAACGAGCAATGTGCTGCAAACTATAAACGACAAACGTTTTAAAATTCTTGCTGTGGCACGCAACTCGTTCCATCTGTGTCTACTCGAGGCAACTTTTATCAAAACCAAACATCCGGTTTTATGTAAACAAAAGGGATTTGTTTACACATTAAAACTTTTCAAATAACCTAAGTTGCGAGTAACAGTGTTTTTCCTGGGTAATTGCACATAGTGCGTTTCTCCTTTCCGAGATTACACAGTATTGCACCACACTGTGCAATTGTGCCTTTCTTCTTTCCGAGACTGCAGCACCTTTCTCCCAACTGTTGAGACTATAAATACCTTGATTTTCTCTGGTTCGTCCCATTTTGACGCGATTGCCACTGATGAGAGCGTCACGAAAAGCTTATGGCTCCGATAAAATCGACTTTGTTTAAAGCGATATTAGAGTTAAATTCTTGAATTGATGTCGACGATGACTGGAAATATAAAAAGAAAACAGTAGCAGGCAGGAAAAAAAAGTATTTTTCTATGTTGCAGGTACGGCACTATGTTTACGCAGATTCGTCAAATATTGCGCCAGTTAGATAATAAATTGTTAGTTTGTTTTTGAAAGAAACTAATGTAGAGCAGTTTTTAATTTCTTGAGGCAAAGTATTCCAAATTTTCGGTCCAATAAATTTAATTGATTGTTGCAGATTGTTGTGTTTTAAAACACGAAGAAATAATTTGACTATCACTTCTAGTTTTAATTTGACATGGTTTAAGCTGAAATAGTTGTCGCATTGGAATAGGAAGAGTGCGTTTTTGAAATTTATACATTAAAATTGCAATTTCACTTTCATACAACTGCTGAATATTTAAAAGCTCGTTTTTGATCATAACATTTTTTACACAGCTTCTCCGTTTTATTCCATACATGGCTCGAATAAATTTATTACAAATGAATTGAAGTTGATTGATTTTTGTGCGATTTCCAAAGCACCAGCTGGGTGATACAATATCTTAGATGACTTAATAATAATGAATTGTACAAAATTAGCATTGCTTTTGTGGTAAGACACGGTTTTACACGCATAATACTTCCTAGAGAAGAAATGATTCAAAAATAAGCGAGCTAAAATACGGCGAGTACTTGAACAGGTCACTTTTTTAACTGCAATTTGAAGTGCAAACTAAACACAATTTTGGCTTTATATTGACGGCCAAATGTGGCTTTTTATTTACAAAATTAAATTTAAGTTTCGGTTTGGGAGCTGTTTTGAAAAATTTGACTGAAGATTAAAAAAAGATTTTTATTAGAAAATATGCGTCAAAATGTATTAAAATGCTTTTAGCTTTTGAAAGTCAAGTGACAAATAAACAGAAACTCTTCATTCGAATTCAACCCTCCTTAAAATGTCGAGATTCTTTAAGAATTGTGGGCACTTGTCCAAAACTACCGCTTGTAATCTTTTATCATTCCCAATATTTATAATATGCAATAGCTTAACGGAAAAAAATTGCTTTGGTCAGCGGTTGAGTGTAACCAGAGTAAGAATAAAGATTTTCAATTTTAATCTACTCTTAATTGCAGACAAGAGAAGGCCTTTTGAATGAAATACTAACTCTGCATTAGTAATTACCATTGCTAAAAGCTATTTTTAATGTTGTAGTTTTAAAAATTCTAAGGGGGTGTCGCTCTTTATTTGCTGGATTTTCGCTGGAGTTGTTAAGTGTGACTTATAATTAGGGTTGTGGAGGAGAAATTTTTCCGACTCTAATTTCTGCAGTTTAAAATTTTATTATTCGAACTTCGACCTTAAACATTTGAGAAAACAACTCCAACTTTATCTTAGTGATTCCAATTTCACAACCTTGAAGGCCTGACTGTCGACCAATCAAAACGCCGTGATTATGATCGACATAGTCTCGGTTCAAAACGTACTCGCGCCGTTCTGTTGTGTCCTTAGGGAAGGCACTTTCCCCTGCTTGTTGGTCTTGGCAAGCAGTTCTAAATTTTAGTTGTATCTTTAAAACTAAAAATATAAAAAATTTCCATCGAACAGCAATATCTCGGTATCTCCGAAAGCAGATCGGGGTAATTGCTTGCCCTATGTATAGCGCTTCCGCCGCTTTTCTGCAATTCAGGAGAATGAATATAGAGATAAAATGTAAAAATGAAAAATAATTTAGTGTAAATCCAAGTCTCTAAAGGCAATAAGAACTTTGGTTCCCAACTCTACCGAATCAAAAACACCGACTCTTACTTGCGACTACAACTTAGTAGTAGAGAAGTCTTTTCTCTACTTCGCTCCATCTCTAGCTCCCCTTCCCCTACTACTTCTGACCTCCCCAACTTCCCAAATTGCCATACCCCTGTAGATTGTGCCAATCATCTCTCTTCACATCTACAGTCCTATTTCTCTACCCAAACCCCAAAACCTTTTCGAAGCACCGAGAAAGCTCAAATGAATCACATCAGAACTGCACACTGCAACACTCTGCATTCCACTTTCTGTTCACCATTCTCCTCACTTGAACTCTCTACAGCTATCTCTCAACTCTCAACCTCAACCTCCTCAGGCCCTGATCAAATTAACTACCCTTTTTTAACCCACTTTCCACAATCTACGTTACATTTCCTTCTATACATCTTCAACCTTTCTTGGTCAACATACACCTTCTCGTCTACCTGGAAGCAATCAACAATCATTCCCATTCTCAAACCTGGAAAACCATCTGACTCACCTTCCTCATATAGACCTATTTCTCTCACTTCCTGTTCCTCTAAACTCTTCGAAAGAATGGTTTTAGGACGACTAACCTATTTTTTCGAACAACAAGACATTCTCTCACCCGTGCAAGCTGGTTTTAGACCTGGTAGATCGACTGTAGACCAGGTTCTCCTTCTCTCACAGTCAATTGCAGATTCCTTCCACCAATCTAAGCTAGGCGCACGTACAGTCCTTGCCACTGTGGATTTTGCGAAAGCTTTTGACTCAGTTTGGCACTCTGCCCTTCTCTCTAAACTCCTCTCTTTAGATCTTCCTCTTTGCTTTGTCGAATGGATACGATCCTACCTCTCAGATCGCCGTTCAAAAGTCCGTATCTGTAATTCATACAGTCGTCCTTTCCGTCTCCGAAGAGGAGTTCCCCAAGGTTCGGTTCTAAGACCAGTTCTCTTCTCTTTATATATCAATGACCTTCCCACTTTCCTTCCAACATCTGTTAAGACCTCTCTCTATGCAGATGACCTAGCTATCTGGGCCTCCTCTCCGAGTGTTGAGTGTGTAACTTCCATAGTACAAGCTGCCCTCAACAGACTGGTGAAATGGTCCTCAAAATGGCGCCTTCCTCTCAACCTTCTCAAATGTGAAACATCCTTCTTCAGCTTAGACCCCTACCAATCACGTATACAACCCTCTCTGTACATTCTCAAAACCCCACTCAAATTTAACCCTCATCCAACCTTTCTCGGTGTAACCTTCGACCGCACCCTCTCTTTCAAACATCATGTCTTATCCTTACGGAAAAAGTTTTACAGCCGATTCCGTGCTTTCCACTCTATCGCCTCTGCCTCCTGGGGTCCATCAAAAGAATCCTTATGCACCTTATATAAAGCCTTCATTCGCCCCATCCTTACCTATGCTTCCCCAGGCTGGTTTCCCTTCTCATCTCCTACTCACATCACCTCCGTGGAGAGGATGCATAGATCTTCCTGTACAGTAATCACAGGTTGTCTATCGTCCACTCCCATCCCTCTACTTCATATAGAAGCACTTCTACCTCCACTAAGAGTCACCCTCACTCACCAATCCCTCTCCTTCTTTGAACAAGCCCTCCGTCTACCTCCCACCTTTCCCATAGCCTCTCTTGCAATTTCTAACCCCCGTACACGTCTCAAAAAGAGCTCATGGAGATCCTTCTCGAGATCACATAACCTTACCCCTAACCTACATCTTACCCGTGAACCTCTAATCCTTTGCCCTCCTAAACCCCCTTGGTCTACTCCATCTACTTACACAATTTCACTCTATTTCTCATCCCCATGCTCTCGCAAAGACTCCCCTTCCCTTCGCAACACCACAGCTACCTCCCATCTTTCCACCCTATCTCATAGCGATATCTCTGTCTGGACTGACGATTCGGTACCGGGCGGGCTGGGGCAGGGTGGTGCAGGGATACACATCAAGTGTTCAAAGTGTGTCACTGCTACCTCGCTCTCCTTTTCGACTGGTCTCTGGCTACCAGTTATAGTGCGAAAACGTTCGCTATCCTACATGCTCTTGAATGGTGTATCTCTCACTCCACGACATGTAATTTTGAATCTATCACCCTTTTCTCCGATTCTTTATCTGTCCTATCAACTCTCTCTGCCCCCTACCATATTTAACCCCCAAATCCCTATCCAATACACAATCCCTTCTTAATTCTCTATCCCAATCCAAGATAGTCCATCTGCAATGGATATCAAGTCACTCTTCCCTCCCTGGTAACGACTTAGCTGACTCTCTAGCCAAAGCCAGAGCCTCTCTCGATCCCTCCAACATATCCGTGTCCCTCGCACCCCTTATTTCCTCTCAAAGACAATCCCTCTACACCAGTTGGAGACGCAGTGTCCAATCTGGTTTCTTTCAACACCAAATCCCTTCAGTATCTCCCGAGGAGCTTACTCTCCCTCGCTCCGCTCGCTGTGCTCTCTCCCGTTTACGCTGCAACTGGCACACCACTCTCCTTAACTCTTATCTCCACAGAGTGGTCGAGCCGAGACTTCTTCATGCAGCAACTGTGGTTCTGAACCACAGGATCTTTCGCATCTCGTGCTTGACTTGCCCTGTCCTGGACTATCTGCGTCGGGCCATATTCGGTCACACCCCGTCACTCCTAGACCTCTGGTCCCGTCCGTGGGGAATCGCCCGATTACTGGGACTCCGCGGAGTTGATCCGCGCCCCATCCCCAGGAATGGGTCAAGTAAACCCACCACCACCACCACTTCAACTTAATTAAATCTAAAAAAAGTACTTCGACTCCGCTTTAAAACATGCGACTCCCGGACTCCGATTTCACAACCCTGGTTATAACTATATTGTTTACTCGGAGTTGCCATAGCTGCATATTTTAGGGTAAAGTCGGACTTCTTTTTTACATGTGCTGAAGTTGGAGTCGGAATCGGAAAACTTTGAATTGGTGAAGTTGAAAGATATTTTCTCCAAATCCGCAATCGTGGTTTACCTAGGGCAGTGGTTCCCAACCTTTTTTAGTCACGCACCTCATTCAAAAAATTATCAAGCTTACGGACCCCTAAACTTTTAAGAGTGACCCTCACAAACAATTTTTGCAAAACTACGCTTAAATATTACCGTTTAAATGCAATTTTGTAATCGAATAAAATTAAAAAATTGCTCAAACATAAAATGGTACATTCAAGAATTATCAGAAAAACAACTTTAAACAAGTAGGTTACAGGTACATGAATTGGAAGCAAACAAATAACAATGAATGGAAAATAACAATGATGCAAACAAATTTAATGGGAAGCCTGTTGTTGTGTTTTTTGCACCAAATCACTGAATTGTGGGTGGGTTTTTGACAAAGCTACCCGCATATCATGCTGAACGTTTATACGATTTCTGTGCTTAGTTTTCATGGTCACAAGAGCCGAAAATCCAGCCTCGCAGAGGTACGTTGTTGCAAAAGGAATCATAGAACGAATTGCTGGCTTTGCCAGAGATTGGTAGGATTGCTGTTGAGAGCACCAAAATTCTTCCAGAGTTTTAGCATTAAATTTAATTTTTAAAAGCTCGCTTGCTCTCAGATCAATAAGTTCTTCTTTGTTGGGATCTTTGCCATTAATACCGTTCAAGTCAATGAAAAAAGGATTTCGAATCCATGCTTCACTCTTCAAGCTATCTAAATTAAAATATCCTTGGAAGGAGGTTTGTAGAGTATCCAAGTGTAAACAAAATTCCTTTTTCATAGAGATAAAAATTTCACATTTTTTTTTACTTTCATCCTTCAAGATAAGATCTTTTAACATTGGAAAATTAGCATAATTACCTGCTTGCAACCTACGTTTCGAAAGTGACAACTTGAGTAGGAACGCTTTCAGTTTTTCAGCTGAATCCATTATTGTCACACCTGGTCCTTGAAGCGCACGATTAACATTATTGATGTGGCCAAAAATATCAGCTAAATAGGAAAGGCCGTACAAAAATGATTCAGACTCAAAATTTTCGTAAAGGTCACTTCTTTTATCTTTTAGAAAAATTGACACATCTTGTTTGAGCTTGTGCAGTCGTTTTAAAACTTCGCCTCTGGAAAGCCAACGTACTTCTGAATGATACAAAAACACAACGTGATCTGATCCAAGATCCTGACAGAGAACTTTGAAGATACGATGATTAATAGCTCGGCTTCTGACAAAAGTAACTACTTTCACACACACCGACAGAACTTCTTTGAGGCTTGGTGGTAAAGTTTTTGCTGCTAAAGCATACCTGTGCAGCATGCAATGAGTAACATTCACATTAGGAACTTCGTTTTTAACCAAAGCGGCAAACCCAGATTTGTTTTCAAGCATAGCTGGAGCTCCATCCGTGCAAATAGAGCCTAATTTCTTTTTCCAGTCAAAGTTTTGCTTGACAAAAAAATTTATTTACCATTCTAAACACATCGCTAGCCTTTGCGGTTTCCAAAAGAGGCTCACAAACAAAAATTCTTCTTTGATTTTATTGCCATTAACATAACGCACAAAACTCAAGAGCTGACTGCAGTTAGAAACATCAGTGCTCTCATCAAGCTGCAAGCTAAATGCGAATTGGGAAGATGCCAATTCTTCCATGACTTGTTTAAGAATATTTTCTGAAATACGAGTATCATCTATTCTGGATTTAATAACATTATTTGACATTGGTATACTTTCAAGTTTTTTTCTCTGTTCTGAGCCGCAAACTATTTCAGTCATTTCTAAAGCACAGGGTTTAATTAATGTTTCGGCAATAGTGTGCGGCTTTTTGTTCTTGGCAATCTGATAAGCAATTTTGTAATTTGCTTCAAGCAGAGGCTTTCCAGTTGGAATAAACCCATGCTTATCTAAAGTACCGCCTCTTTCAAATCTAGCCTTTTTTTGCAAAAATACATTGCGACTGTCAGAAACGTTTCCTGAATGATTAGATATTAAGTGGTCCTTTAGCTTTACTGGCTTCATGCTACTATTAGCTAGAACTTTTCCACACAGGAAACATTGAGGTTTTTCTGTACCATCGCGATCTACTGTAACAGTAAATCCTAATGATATGTATTTGTTGTTATATTTTCTCTTTTTCGCAGCCATTGCAATTGGTTCTTTTGCTAAATTTTGTGCCTAACCTGCTGCTTAATAAACTACTAATGTCTGACATGATTCAAATATCTGGCGTTCAACCAAGAGAAAGTGTGACATCATAAAGACTATGATTCAACGTGTAATTTCGTTGCTCCGCACTCAGATAAACGTCATAATCGGCACAGAAGAGAAAGCAAAACCATAACTCTTTAAGTTAATTCTGTCAAATTTGCAGTGCACTTGCGGACCCCTGCGACCCATCCACAGACCCTTTGGGGGTCCGTGGACCCCTGGTTGGGAACCACTGACCTAGGATGACCAGACGTCCCGTTTTGAACGGGACAGTCCCGTATTTTCACTTGATTTTGAGTGTCCCGACTTTTTGTCAAATGTCCCGTTTTTTTAATCATTTTGTAAGATTATCGCGTGGTTTCGTGAAAACCGCTTTAACATAGGAGCGCTCGATTGTCGTAAAAAAGAAGCATTTAACGTCTATTGTAGATATCAATAGTATCTTGCTGCAATTTTAACTAGGCTAGCCTAGTTACCTAGGCCTACCATATTTTTGTTGCCCAAAAAGAGGACAGGTTTTGCCAGCAAGCAAAATGCAAGTAGGATAAGACCATCCCACTAAGCTATATTTAGCAAACGTTACGGCGAAAAAATAGACACTAAAACAAGACAAATTTATTTGTCAGATTGAGCCCATGAATATTTTGCAGTTCCCTTAACTTTTTTCAATAAGGAAGGATCAGCTTTAACGTCATCATAAAATTGCTTACACGAAATATGATTGGAATTGTACACAACCTTTAAGATGTTACAAACGGACTCAACTAAAAGGCTGTCTCTTTCCTTGCACCATTGTGTCTGCATCATAGAAAATATGCGTTCTACATTTGCATTATGAGCCATAATGCAGAAGAAGAATTGGGCGATTTTTAACAGTTCATTATAAAACTCTATGGTTTTGCAATGTTTGAAATATTCTGCCCATTTTTAATGGGCCTTCATTTCAGAAAACGCAACTTCATCAATTTCAAGCCGGCTTTGCACAAGTTGAGCATCATCAACGTCAACGTTTTTCTCTGCCAGATACCTCACGCATCGTTCAACGTTATCCCATTCTTTAATTTCAGACAAGAGCATCCAGTCAAAACATTTGAATTCGGTAAGTGAAGTGGTCCATTCATCCAAGTAGGCAACACAGGAATCGTACAATGAAGATACATCGGACATGAATAAATCACACTTCTGCTCTTTTCCCTCTTCTCTGAGTTCTGCCAATTTTGATTTAACTTGAACAGATACAAACATCTGTCTTTTCCTTTGGAGAATGATTGTCTTTACAGAGTTGAGATTAGCAACAACTTCAATAAGAGATATTTTTATTGTTTAATGTTTTGGAGGTGTTTATGAAAAACATTTACAAAGGATTGCAGATGCTTCAAATAAAGTTCACTTAGCGAATTTTCAAAAAAATATTTTAGAAGAACAGGTGGCTTGTCAATGGATAAGAAATACGACTGAATAGCAGGGTACATATGGATCATTCCAGAAAGGCTAGGATAAAGTGAAAGCCATCTGGTCACGCTGTGGGAAAGGAATTTTTTGAACTCTATTTCCACAAATACACAGTAATCTTTCAACTGCTCTGTACGAACAGTATAAATGGAAAAATGCTGATAGGTCTTGTAAATAATACTTTCAAGATCAAGACTCATTTGATTTACACCGTGGTGTAAACAGTTGTTCAGAATATATGCTGGGCAACCAACCCCAAAAAGCAGGTACCTTACTTTTCAAATGAGTAAAAACGTTGTTTCCTCTCCTTCGGCGTATACCACCAAAATTGGTGTTGCAATTATCACCAGTAAAGGAAATGCATTTGTCAAAGAGTCTCCTTTTCTGCAGTGTTTTCTTAACTGCATTTGCAATAGTCAAAGCTGTTTTATCTTTAAGGCTTCTGACATCAAGCAATTTAGACTGCATGCCTCCATTTTTCCAGTCAAAATATTGTATGACAATAAGAAAAAGTTTTGTAGATTTGTGATGACTGCCATCAGTGGATACTCCGAGATACATGATCTCATGTTTTTCTATATCATTCAGCACACATTGAACAGACGCTGGAGCAAGTACGTTATTTACGATGGCTTCAATCTTTGTGCGAGGACAAGAGAACTTCTTTGCAGTGCTGGAATCAGGAAATATCTTTGCTATCAAAGTGGATGTGCAGTCGTTAGATTTATAGCTATAATGGTGCTTTACAGTATGAAATGCCATAGTGGCTTTGGCAGCTGCAACTTCATCTTCTGATTTCGTGCCAGTTTTACAAAAATAGTTAGTCACTTTAGAAGATGAAGTTTCACCTCTAATTGCTTGTTTATGTTTTGTGGTTTCAATATGATCATCGAGGCTAATACTGCCTTTGTTTGCCACAGAAATAAATGTTCCATATCCACAAGTAATGCATTCAGCTTCAAAGTCGCTACGTCCTTTTTTGAAACAAGGATACTTCTGCCGTAGTTCATCAGAAAACACACTTTTTCTCTTTGGCATTATTGTTTAGCTTTATTTACTTTATCACAACTCGTTTACTTTATCAGAAAAATCTACACCCTACAGTCACTGCTAAATGCTCTCTCAACTCAACTCGTTTGCTTTTCTTTCTCACAATTACTATTAAATTGATTATTACATTTGTGATGTAAGAACAGAACGAAAAATTATCAATGGGTGTTGTTACGGATTTGCAATAGAGCAGTATAAGAAATAAAAATCTAACTTGTAAAAAAGAGGACATTTGGCTACTTTTGAGTGTCCTCGAAGGACCATTCATTTTTTTTGAAAAAAGAGGACAAATCCTCTTAAAAGAGGACGTATGGTAGCCCTAAGTTACCATAATATTATGATATGAAATCTCTAATTAGTGCAACAAAATAGTCTTTCGTTCATTGTTACTATTCTTATTGGTTAAATGAATACTTTTGTTATCAATCGCCTACCATTCAGTGCTCATTTAGTTGAAATTTAAATTTAGTTTTAGAGTATAGTTGAAGTGTAAAAATGTCAAAAAAGCGCAAGTGTACATTTAATGACGATCTCCAGAAAGAATTCAAGTTTATCAAATTTGATAGGCTGCGTAAAGATGGAACTAAAGTTGTATGTCAGCAATGTAACGCCCATTTTTCTATTTGACATGGAGGTAGGAGCGACATCAATCAACATTTGCAAAGTCAAAAACATAAGGAAGTTGAAAAAGGTATGGCTTCTGCGGGAAACATCAGCTCGTACTTCGTTACACACAGTGATGACACTGAAAGTCGTAAAATTGCAGCAATTGAAGCTGTCATAGCCTATTACGGTGTGCGTCATGGTCAAAGCTTTCGTGCCAATGACTGCTTGTCGAAACTAATAAAGACCACTGTTGAACCTAAATTTTCTTCAGCACGTACTAAATCGCAAGCAATAATTTGCAATGTATTGGCACCACACGTAATGACAGAAGTGATAGAAGACTTACATGAAGCGAAGAGCGTTACCCTCAGCTTAGACGCTTCTAACAAAAAAGACATCAAACTTTTTCCAATTGTTGTAAGATATTTTTTACCAAATAGGGGAATTGTAGATAAAATTATAGATTTTGTTTCCTTACCTGGTGAAACATCTGATTTGCAGTGTGATATGCTGAAAAAAGTAATTCAAAAATTCAACTTGCGCAACAAAATTGTTGCTTTGAGCGCAGATAACACGAACACCAATTTTGGTGGCTGTAGAAGGCTTGGCAAAAACAATGTATAAAGGAAACTTGAAGCTGAATTGGAGAGAAAAATTATTGGTATCGGTTGCGGAGCACACATAATACACAATTGCTTGCAGTGTGCTGTTGACCGTTTACCAATCGATATTGAATGTTTTGTTGTGAAAGTGTACAAATACTTTTATATATACAGTGTCAGAGTAGAAGAACTAAAAAGCTTTTGCGAATTTGCAGAAAACAATTACAATAAAGTGTTGCAACATAGAAATACAAGATTTTTGTCCTTGGGTCCGTCAATAGAAAGAATCTTAAGCATGTTTGATGGGCTTCGTGCATACTTTCTTTCTCAAGAAAAATGCCCAGTCATGCTGAGAAACATTTTTCAAAATCCCTGTTTGAAATTGTGGTTATCTTTTGCCAGAGACCAAGTGTCTACTTTTCAAGCATGCATTGGGCAGATTGAAAAAGGTAATATTTCAGCTACAGAAATAGCTATGACCATTGAAAACTTGTTGAACAATTTAAAGTTAAAAAAATAAGAAAGATTTGTAACTTCAGATGTCAAAAAGCAACTTCAATTTTAGTGGAATCGGGAAAAATCGCTGAAGAGAAGTTTTTTGAAGTAGTTGAATCTTTTTATGATACCAGCTTACAGTATGCTGATAAATGGATATGCAGCTTGGGAAACACGGATAAGTTCAAGTGGATTCTTTTAAATAAGACGACTGCTCGGAAGGAGATTGGTGACAGTATTAACCACGAAATCCTTTCTTGTGTACAAGCTGAAGAAACTCGTTTATTTGATCAGTGGGTCTTAATAAAGCTTATAGCTGAGAGGCATGTTGATGAATGGAATGAAGAAAACCTTCCTGTGTCGGATAGATGGCTACACATATTTCGAGAAATGAGCGAAAAACATTTAAATTTTCAAAACTTTTGTAATGTTGTAGGATTTATCCTTTGCCTTCCAGGAAGTATAGCTCCTGTTGAGAGAATATTTTCTGTTATAAATAGTATGTGGACAAAGGAGAAATCGAGATTAAGTGTGGAAACAATAAAAGCAATGCTAATCGTGAGACAAAACAATGACATGGAATGCGACAAGTTTTACCACAAAGTCTTGAAAAGATGTGAATATGCTGCGAAAGATCGCTTCATCAGAAAAATATAAGTGATGAATGACCTGCAACATTTTTGGTTTATTTTTCCTGTTTAATATTTTGCTGCAAATTGTATTTACAATGCTGCTCTATGATTTTTCTTTTTATATTTTTGACATGTTATAAAGATTAGCTGATTTTAGAGTTAACACTACAATACAAGCCTTATTCATGTTTCAGACGAATTTTGAAATAATTCATTTTTTTTTAATCGATTAACATTCATGTTTCAGGACAAGGTTGTAACTTGTAATCGTACACTCTTTTCGCGTTCGGCTGTTTTGTACGGCAAAGGACTGAGCTAATGGATCTCGCACTTCTCCGTTTATTTATTTATTTTTTTCTATCATAATGTCCCGTTTTTTTTTGCCAAAGTGTCCCGTTTTTGTCAGAATTTAATCTGGTCAGCCTAGGTTTACCAATAAGTACAAATAATATATAAACTCTTTTCCACATTAAAAATCTTCAACATAAATTACAAAAAAGTTTTCCAAGTTTTGCTTTGCCAGTTAAACGAAGGAATTTTTGCAGTGTCAAGTGAAGAGACATTGCTTCAATGGACAAATTCGAAAAGACTTTGTTGCGGCTGAATTCACCTGATGTGGAAGCGACTTGCCAGGAGTTTTTCAACGCCATCAGAAAGCAGCCACCAAGACTATTTCACGCGGTCACCGTAACAACCGTATGCCGTATTGGTATGCAGTGTGAAACTCTATAAAGCTTTACTGCAGTCCCTCGAAATGAACCAGGCTCGATCTAGGCTCCACGGCTTTATTGACCAGACTTAATAGAAAATTGAGAGATCGATGGTTTCGATCACAGCATCCACTTTCACACTTTCGTCAAAAAGCATGGAGTATTTGGAGTATGTATAATAATCTTACTGGTAAGTCAAAACACTCCCCTCGTTGTTTAGAAACAGGAGATACGAGGTTTTTTACTGCAAGTCAACTAGATTTTTTTCCCAAAAAGTGTCTAACTTTTTAGAAGGCATTAACACAGGTATAAATAATCATCTCTAAAAATTAACGCTTTATACAGAAAATTTTTTGCTGTCCTGCAATACTTAAGACTAGCATACCTAAAACTTTGGCCCGTGATTATATGTGCTATTACCAATGCGGGAGTTACTTTTAATTCCTTGTTCCATGACTTCTTTTTTTGCTCGGCCCATTCAAAATTTCCAAAATCTGAAGAGCTTGTAATCGCTTTATTATGTGAACATGTCTTGAAAACTCGTTTGAAAACATTTTTTTACAAAAACTCGAGTGCATGTCAAGAATTTTGTCGGAGGGGGGGTGTGTTAGGACTTTGCCTAAATATATAAGCCAATGCTTTGGTCCCGTTCCTGGGAGATTGTTTGATTATTGCGATTCCGTGGAGTTGACAAGCCCCCTCTCCCTAGCGTTACGGTCACCCTTCCTCATCATACGACTTTGCTCTTACCTGCTGTTTTATTTTTGTGAACGTATTTTAGATGTTTTGAACACAGATTACGTTGCAGTCTATACTTTCAAGACTCTGTTCTAATAAACAGTGTGAGTCCAAAGTAGATATCGATATATGTGAACGCCCACTTTTTGTCTTGCTATTAACTGGCTAAAACTGTAAAAGCTAACTGTAGATAAAGTAACATAAATAAACATAGCAAACAGACACAAGGCATTGTTGCTTTTTTAATATTGTGAAAAAATCTATTCAGTAAAATTTAGTTTTGATGCAATAAAGTAGAAATTTGAACAATTAAAAAATTTCATTGAGTTAAATGTGAAACCTTCAGATTAAAAAAATCATCTTGATTGACGTGTTTGCGGGGTCTCGCAAATGACTCAAGTTGGAAATTACCGGTTTAAAAGTTTATTTTATTAAAAAATATAAAAGAGTTATTTCATCAAAACAAAAATTAATAATCAGCACAAAACTGTCTTTGTGACAACAAAAATCTGGAAAATACTTGTAATTTTGTTAGTACAACCGGTAAACCAGAAATACACAAAAAACTAAATCCCGAAAATTTTTGGAACAAAATTCCGGTTTTCAACAACAGCCACCTCCTTAACACCCCTGAGCAAAGGCACCGATCTAGTGCAATAGACTGCAGCATCCAGCTCATCTCAAGCCTTCTCAAGATCTTCCTCGTTTCGTTTTTGTTTCGATGGTCGAATATATGACGTCGTGTAATCGTCATCACTTTCGCTGCTCCAGCGTCGACGCAGATGTCGAGTGAAAGCATTGTTTGGTGACAATCGTTTTCGGTCAAAAATTTTCTTAAGTGGGCGCTGGTAAGAGGAAGGGGATTTCCCACGATTTCTGCTAAAAACTCGGTGTTCGCTGGATGTAGTGGGTTTGTCGTTCTCGCTTGAAGTGTCTAGAAACAAAATGATGGGTGATGCGGGCTTTTGAGAGCGGAGTTTACAAACAAAATCTGATCTAAAAAAAATTTTCAGAATAGCGTACTTAAATCTATATTTATTAAACAGACTTTTCTTTTTCTCTTCCACAATATCACTACCTCTTCGTTTTAATACCCATTTTTTGTTAAATTGCATCGGCCTATCAAACATTTGAGCTTGGTCCGTACCTTTTGTTCACTCAAAATATGGAGACCACTTTCCCTGCCAGGCTGTAACATCCTTTAAACAGCTTTTTTAAATACTCAAAAGCGGGGCCTTTTTCAGAAGTTGCAGTTTCTGTTAGCCAGTTGCTTTTTAGTAAAAGTAATAATTTATTGTATTAGAATTTTAGGGTTTCCTGTAGTTGGTGCATAGATTTACAAATTAGATCTCGGAAACATTATGTTAAAACTTTTCCATGGTACCAAATAATCGCGCGGTGCAAGCTAAAGGTCTACAAGGTTTAACAGATAAATCCGTACAAATTTAAAATTGTTATAAGAATGTTTGGTAACAACTTATTATTTTAGTTTTCTAAAATAGTGTTTAATAGGACCCATATTGTATAAAAAGTATATTACTTTTTTTTAAACAATTCATTCTGCAATGGAACAAACGAGAAGATCTGCAATATGCGAATTGCGCCGCGCGGGGCACACACCATTAAAAATAATAAAATTACTTAAATATCCGAGACAAACAGTTTATGATGTTTGCAAAAGGTTTGATGAAATGGGCAAAGAACAAAGAAGTGCTCACAATAGCAGAAGAAACAGGATTTTAAAACCTACTTTTTTAGCAGGATTAAAAAGAAGCATTAAAGCAAATCCTGCGGTGCTTATGACTGAGTTGGCGAAAAAAAGATCAGTTAGTGTGATGACAATAAAGAGGCATTAATAAATTAGGTTTTAACTCTTATGCAAAAGGGAAAAAACACCTTTTAACAGAAAAAATGAAAGAAATTTGTTTTAATCGGTGTAAATTACAGTATTGTCGAATTGCGAGAGTGGCGCCTCTGAACAAACCGCAGACCATGTTCTAACAGCGTGCCCTATACATCGGGCACCACATGGAGCACGAGGTCTGACGGTTTTGAATGACAAAACTCGATGCTGGCTTAATGACATCACTGCCAGCATCTGATCCAGGTAGTACAGCAGTCTGGGGTAGTAAAAGGATAAACCCTCGGCCCCAGTCCTGTTTGTGTCTGACCTGGAGTGGATGCCCTTCAAACGACGACAGTATTGTCATCACACTAACTGATCTTTTTGTTGGCGCAATTCGCATATTGCAGATCTTCTCGTTTGTTCCATTGCAGAATGAATTGTTTAAAAAAAAGTAATATACTTTTTATACAATATGGGTCCTATTAAACACTATTTTAGAAAACTAAAATAATAAATTGTTACCAAACATACAATTTTAAATTTGTACGGATTTATCTGTTAAACCCTGTAGATTAACCTTTGGATGAAAATAGCAACAGATATTATTGCATCAAATATTATACGAAAATGAAAACTAAAACTTTTTGAATAACTCAACCAGTCGGTTGCAATATGATCGAATATTTAGATAGAGCTAGCACATGCATTAAATGGTCACGGGAAGTAGACCATTCCACACATTTTAATATCAATTTCATGGCTTCAGACAAGTGGTTTTCGAGATCCGCGAAACATGCTAAAAACAGTAAAGTTAGAATTTGAATTGTTGCGTGCCGCATCTTTATGACGTTATAATGAGCAAAAATTTCACCACTTTAAACACTAGGCATTTTAAATTTAAAAAATGGTGAAAATATGAAAACCCCCAAGTTTTACATTAAATAACGCATTTTAAATCTCGCATTGGTTAAAGATAAAGTTGGGTTCCATTCTGCAGTGCTGCTTTAAATCAAATTATAAATGCATTTGCAACATTTTCTTTATTCTCATATTTTTTTTTAGGTTTTCCCTATTCAATTTTGGTTCATCGCTGCGATAGCAATGTTTCGTTAAACTTAATTCGAAAAGATTCTTACAAAAAACAAAAAATTTATTCAAAAATTAAGATGAAAATTATAATAGAATCTCTAGTCTTTGCATATACTAGAGGTGGGGAACTTTTTACCCTATAATTAGTTTCAGAAAAAAAAGATTAAAAAAGCACCGCAAATAATTTCCTAAAACTTTCATGTCAGTGGCTGACTTGGCAGTTTTTTTTTTTTTTCCAAACAAGTACAGTACAAACAAACAAAACATTGTCAGCAGCGTCGCGAAATGGGTAGAAATGCCGTATTGATAGCAAACGAGATCGAGACCCAGTCACGGTTCAAAGCCTATTCGCGCGGTTCTATTATGTTCTTGTAAAAGACACTTTTTTCTGCGTGGTGGTCATAGCAAGCAGCTCTAAATTTCAATCATATCACCAACTAAAAACTAATAATTTTATAAAAAATTTTAATCGGACAGAAACATCTTGGCATCTCGTACAAAAGCAGGTCGGGGTAACACTTGACGGTTCCCCTAATTAGTGTGCCTCCGATGTTTTTCTGCTAGTCAGGAGAATAAATAGAGGTGATGAATGAATGAAACCCAGCCATCTGAGGCACATTTCTGTGTCTCTTGATGCCGGCCCCAAGCCCGGATAAATGGGGAGGGTTGCGGCAGGAAGGCCATCAGGCGTAAAACTTTTTTTGCCAAAACAGACAAATGCGTAATCATTAATTATCAATCCATACCGGATCGGTCGAGGCCCGGGTTACCAACGACCGCCTCAGGTGTCGCACAGCAGGGCACCTTTGGAAATTATGCTACTGCTGAACATAGTGAAAACAAGAGCAGAAAGAGAGGAGGAAAGCGAGTAAAGAAGCAGCGAGAAGCGTGGAAAGAAAGATGCTCACTCATAAGGGTGGGTACTTTAAATATTGGAACGATGACTGGAAGGGGGAAGAGAGCTGGCAGATATGATGGAGCAAAGGAATGTAGACATATTGTGCCTACAGGAAACAAAGTGGAAAGGTAGTAAAGCAAGGAGCATTGGCGGTGGATGCAAAATATTCTACAACGGAGCTGATGGAAGAAGAAATGGGATAGGGATAGTGCTGAGGGAGGAGCTGGCTAAAAGTATCCTGGAGGTGAACAGGGTGTCAGACGACTAATGGCCATGAAGCTGGAGGTAAAAGGGTTTATCCTAAATATAGTAAGTGCATATGCTCCCCAGGTTAACAACAGCATGGAGGAGAAAAATGATTTTTGGGAAGACCTGGATGGGTTGATAGAAAGTATATCAAAAGAGGCAAGGATAGTTCTTGGTGCAGACCTTAATGGACATGTGGGCAAAGGAAACATAGGGGATGAGGAAATAATGGGGAGGTACGGTGCTGGAACAAGAAATAAGGAAGGTGCAATGGTTGTGGATTTTGGGAAAAGGATGGATTTAGCAATTGTCAATACTTATTTCAAGAAGAAAGATGAACACAGGGTGACGTATAAGAGTGGAGGAAAAAGTACCCAAGTAGATTATGTGATGTGCAGAAGAAGGAACTTAAAGGAAATGTGTGATTGCAAGGTAATATTGAATGAATGTGTTGCAAAGCCGCACCATATGGTGGTATGCAAAATGATTCTTATGGTGAAAAAGAAAAAAGCAGAGAAAGTAAAGCCAAATATATGATGGTGGAAACTGAAGGAGATAAGCTATCAAGAAGCGTTTAGACAAGAGGTGACCAGGATTCTGGGAGGCAAGGATAGATTACCTAATGAATGGGACAAAACAGCAGAAATGCTAAGAAAAACAGCTGAAACTGTACTGAGAGTGACATTTGGGAAACGAAAAGGAGACAGGGAGACATGGTGGTGGAATGAGAAAGTTCAGGAGAGCATAAAAGAAAAGAAAGACGCAAAGAAAACATGGGACAAAATAAGAAATAAAAATACTAAAAAGATATACAAAGAAAAGAAGAGTAAGGCAAAGAAGGCAGTTGCGATGGCAAAAGCACGTGCCTATGACAATTTGCACGCTAGATTGGAAACAAAAGAAGGTAAAAAGGAATTGTACAGATTGGCTAGGCAGAGAGACAGAGCTGGGAAAGATGTACAGCATGTGAGGGTTATATAGGATGAAAATGGTAATGTCATGGTAAATTCGAAAGCAGTGTTAAAGAGATGAAAGGAGTACTTTGAGAAACTGATAAATGAAAAAAATGACAGAGAGCCTAGAACAGAGGAAGCAGAAGTGGTTAACAAAGAGGTAAATTGTGTCAGTAGAGAAGTGAAGAATGCACTGAAAAGGATGAAAAAATGTAAAGCAGTTGAGCCAGATGAGTTGCCAGTATAAGTTTGGAAGTGCATGGAAAAGATGGAGATAGAGTTTTTAACCAGACTGTTCAACAAACTATTAATGGGTGAACGGATGCCAGAAGAATGGAGAAGGAGTGTGCTTATCCCAATCTATAAAAGCAAAGGGGACGCACAATGCTGTGGAAACTACAGAGGAATAAAGCTAATGAGCCACACAATGAAGTATGGGAAAAAATTATTGAAGCCAGGTTAAGAGATAGAGTGGAGATCAGCAAACAGCAATATGGATTTATGCCAGGAAAGGTCAAAGAGAGCTGCATTGTGTTTTCGTGGACCTAGAGAAGGTTTATGACAGGGTTTCATGGGAAGAGCTGTGGTACTGTATGAGAAAATCTGGAATAGTGGAAAAGTATGTACAATTAGTACAGGATATGTATGAGGGAAGCGAAACAGGGTGAGGTGTGCAGTAAGAACTACAGAAACTTTCAAAATTAAGGTTTAGACTGCACCAGGGATCCGCGTTCAGTCCATTCCTGTTTGCAGTGATAATGGACAGGTTAATGGATGAAGTAAGGAGAGAACCACCATGGATGATGCTGTTTGCTGATGATATTGTGATTTGTGAAGAGACCAGGGAAGAAGTGGAACGGAAATTAGAATCCTGGAAGTATGCATTGGAAAGAAGAGGGATGAAAGTAAGTAGGTCAAAGACCGAATATCTTTGCATAAATGGAGGAAATGATGACGAAACAGTAAAGATAGAAGATACAAAAGTGCCAAGAGTAAAGGAATTTAAGTATTTCCGATCAACAGTGCAAAAAAGTAGTGGTTGTGAGAGGGAGGTAAAGAAGAGAGTACAGGCAGGATGAAACGGATGGAGAAGAGTATTGGGAGTAATCTGTGACAGGAGGTTACCAGCTAGAGTAAAAGGAAAAGTGTACAGTGGTAAGACCAGCAATGGTGTATGGACTTGAGACAGTTGCAGTCACAAAGAAACAAGGGAAAGAGATGGAAGTTGCAGATATGAAAATGTTGAGGTTTGCTATGGGAGTGACGAGAAAAGACAAGATTAGAAACGAGCACATCAGGAGTACCGTTAAGGTAAAACGGTTAGGAATGAAGATGAGGGAGGGCAGGCTGAGGTGGTATGGACATGTCATGAGGAGAAACCATGAGTATGTAGGAAGAAAGATGATGGAAATGGAGTTAGCAGGAAAGAGGAGAAGAGGGAGACCAAAGAGAAGATTTTTAGATGTAGTGAAAGAAGATATGGGGGAAGTTGGTGCGAAGGAAACAGATGTTGAAGACAGAAAGATGTGGAGAATGATGATATCCTGTGGCCACCCCTGACTAAAGGGAAAGGCCGAAAGGAGAAGATGAATGAATAAATTGAATTTCATTTTTTACAAATCTGATGAATGCAAGAAATTGAAGCATAGAAATCCTGTCTATAACTTTGGTCAAAAACAAGCATGGGAACAATTAGACTTATGTTTAAGGGCTAGATACAACTTTGGAAATTTGTTGTTTCAATTTGGTTAAGAGTCAAAATTATTTACAAAAACAAATTTAGGAAAAATTTATCTTCTCTAATTTATAAGATGTCTCATGCTTCACTTTATTATATTGCTAGGTTACTAAAGATTGCCGAATGTTTATTTGGTTTCTAACAGAGCAGTAATTATAATAAATAATTATTGTACAGTGACAAGAAAGTTCAAAATGATGAAACAAAAATGGGCCTCAAATTACTATTAAATCAAATTTATGAGTATGCGACCACATTTATGAATTACGTAGTTTAAAATGGCACCACAGATTTATACAAGTTACCGTAAAAAAAACTTCTGAAAGGGCATTTTTAACTTGATCCAATATGAGCAATTTAAAAAAATCTTAAAATTGTATAACAAAGTGTTTATGTTTACTTCAGCTTTTAACTATGTTACTGAAACTATAGTACTGAAAAGTTACACTCTTTTCAAAGCAATATTACTGAATATATCTTTACTCAAACAATATTACTGAAAAGTTACCTGATAAGTTAAGCCCATGCATGGAGAAGAGATCGCTTTAAACCAGTGGTTTCCAACCCGGGGTTTGCTGGCTATTTTCTGGGGGTCGCAAAAGTGTTTGATAAACAGAATTTTTGATTTAAAGTGAAAACTTTTTTTTGGAGAACACTAATACCAGAAATCAGGGATCAAGTCCATAAATTAATATAAATTGTTGGTAGCATGGTTGAGTAGTTAAAGTCTGCACCAACAACAAGTCACCTCAACGTGGTGGTGCAGTCCCCTTCCCTGCACTGGGATGGGTTGAAATGGCTTGTAGATTCCCCGAGGGTCTCATCCTCAGGCAATTCTCCTTTGGACAACTCCTCTCATTTTTATCCCTGCTGTCCAATGCACGGTCACATATGGACAGCATTCTTTAACCCAATTGACTGCTCCCCTACCCCTTATATTTTCTTTCGGACATCTCTTCCTTGTCCCTCCTTCCACCCCAAACCTCTTCATTACTTATCCCATTCACTGCTGATTCTTATCTCTATGCTTCTCCTCATCAGCGGTGACATTCACCCCAACCCTGGCCCTATAGACCCCTGCTCTGTCTGCTCCCGTAGAGTCACCTGGGGAAACAGATCAATACAATGTACCAACTGTTCTCTCTGGGTACACCTCTCCTGCTCTGGTCTTTCTCCTGCTGACTTCCGTAAAATCTCCCCTGGACATTCTTGGACTTGCCCAATGTGCCCATCCTTCTCCTCTCAACCCCTTCCCTCCCTCTCACACTCTAATCCCATATCTTCATCCTTTTCTGTATCTCCATCCTCTCACACTCCAAATCCCATACCTCCACTCACAAACAACCACAAAACCATATCTTCAAAAACTAATCCCTCCCCCAAAACAACCTCGAATTACCCCACCTATCTTCCTAATCACCCCCAACTAATTTATACTTACCCTCCCTCAGCAATGACTACTCCTCCTCAAACCCAATATACCACCTCTCCTCTCACACAATCCTCTTTCCATCCTTTCTCTCACACAATCCTCTTTCCATCCTTCCTCTTCAACTCTACGGGAAACCTAGGAGGTGTACTGATACTTGTCAAAACCGGTCTATCTTACACATCACTCTCCACACAATCCCTCTCCTCCCTCGACCCCAGCTCCGATTATTTAGCTATCGCAGTTAAAGTAAAAAGAGCCGCTCCCATACATCTTTTCAACATCCCTCCTATCCGCTCCTCTTCCTCCGACTCTCGCCCAAAATCCTTCTCACCCTTTCTCCTACCACTTACATCTTTGGCGACTTTAACAGCCATCATTCATCCTGGGACTCCCACTCACTGGAAGACCAATCAGGCAAAGATCTGTTTGATTGCTCCTCTCTTCTGATCTTTTACCTCTTAATAACCCCGAACATCACACCCTACTACACCGTGCCACCGGTAACCGCTCTTCCCCTGATCTTTTCCTAGTTCCTGCCCGAATAGCCTCTAATTACACATGGCAGACCCTTCCGGACCTCGGCTCAGATCATCTTCCTATCTCCATCACTATTCCCACTTCCCCCTTAAATAACTCTTTCCACTGCCCACCCTCATTTAACTATAATAAAGCTCGCTGGGACGATTACCTTACTTATATTGATACTCACTGCCCTCCTCCCTCTAACTTTACAACACTTTCTCTTTCTGAAGCCACCCACACCTTTACCAAACTCCTCAATGGTGCTGCCACTTCTGCCATTCCTTTCGGCAGCATCAACTGCTCTGCTAAAGCCTGGTGGTCTCCTGAAGTTGCAGATGCCGTCGCAAAACACCGAAAGGCATTTGCAAAGGCACACTGTTCCGAAGAAGACCGCCAGCACTATATCGCCACTTCCAGATATACCTCCACTGTAATTTCTAAGGCTAAAGCCAAGTCATGACAGAACACTTGCTCTAGCCTTTCTCCTAAAACCCGTCCCAGTTGAAATTTTTTCTCTACTTCGCTCCATCTCTGGCTCCCCTTCCCCTACTACTTCTGACCTCCCCAACTTCCCAAATTGCCATACCCCTGTAGATTGTGCCAATCATCTCTCTTCACATCTACAGTCCCATTTCTCTACCCAAACCCCAAAACCTTTTCGAAGCACCGAGAAAGCTCAAATGAAGCATATCAGAACTGCACACTGCAACACTCTGCATTCCACTTTCTGTTCACCATTCTCCTCACTTGAACTCTCTACAGCTATCTCTCAACTCTCAACCTCAACCTCCTCAGGCCCTGATCAAATTAACTACCCTTTTTTAACCCACTTTCCACAATCTGCGTTACATTTCCTTCTATACATCTTCAACCTTTCTTGGTCAACATACACCTTCTCGTCTACCTGGAAGCAATCAACAATCATTCCCATTCTCAAACCTGGAAAACCATCTGACTCACCTTCCTCATATAGACCTATTTCTCTCACTTCCTGTTCCTCTAAACTCTTCGAAAGAATGGTTTTAGGACGACTAACCTATTTTTTCGAACAACAAGACATTCTCTCACCCGTGCAAGCTGGTTTTAGACCTGGTAGATCGACTGTAGACCAGGTTCTCCTTCTCTCACAGTCAATTGCAGATTCCTTCCACCAATCTAAGCTAGGCGCACGTACAGTCCTTGCCACTGTGGATTTTGTGAAAGCTTTTGACTCAGTTTGGCACTCTGCCCTTCTCTCTAAACTCCTCTCTTTAGATCTTCCTCTTTGCTTTGTCGAATGGATACGATCCTACCTCTCAGATCGCCGTTCAAAAGTCCGTATCTGTAATTCATACAGTCGTCCTTTCCGTCTCCGAAGAGGAGTTCCCCAAGGTTCGGTTCTAAGACCAGTTCTCTTCTCTTTATATATCAATGACCTTCCCACTTTCCTTCCAACATCTGTTAAGACCTCTCTCTATGCAGATGACCTAGCTATCTGGGCCTCCTCTCCGAGTGTTGAGTGTGTAACTTCCATAGTACAAGCTGCCCTCAACAGACTGGTGAAATGGTCCTCAAAATGGCGCCTTCCTCTCAACCTTCTCAAATGTGAAACATCCTTCTTCAGCTTAGACCCCTACCAATCACGTATACAACCCTCTCTGTACATTCTCAAAACCCCACTCAAATTTAACCCTCATCCAACCTTTCTCGGTGTAACCTTCGACCGCACCCTCTCTTTCAAACATCATGTCTTATCCTTACGGAAAAAGTTTTACAGCCGATTCCGTGCTTTCCACTCTATCGCCTCTGCCTCCTGGGGTCCATCAAAAGAATCCTTATGCACCTTATATAAAGCCTTCATTCGCCCCATCCTTACCTATGCTTCCCCAGGCTGGTTTCCCTTCTCATCTCCTACTCACATCACCTCCGTGGAGAGGATGCATAGATCTTCCTGTACAGTAATCACAGGTTGTCTATCGTCCACTCCCATCCCTCTACTTCATATAGAAGCACTTCTACCTCCACTAAGAGTCACCCTCACTCACCAATCCCTCTCCTTCTTTGAACAAGCCCTCCGTCTACCTCCCACCTTTCCCATAGCCTCTCTTGCAATTTCTAACCCCCGTACACGTCTCAAAAAGAGCTCATGGAGATCCTTCTCGAGATCACATAACCTTACTCCTAACCTACATCTTACCCGTGAACCTCTAATCCTCTGCCCTCCTAAACCCCCTTGGTCTACTCCATCTACTTACACAATTTCACTCTATTTCTCATCCCCATGCTCTCGCAAAGACTCCCCTTCCCTTTGCAACACCACAGCTACCTCCCATCTTTCCACCCTATCTCATAGCGATATCTCTGTCTGGACTGACGATTCGGTACCGGGCGGGCTGGGGCAGGGTGGTGCAGGGATACACATCAAGTGTTCAAAGTGTGTCACTGCTACCTCGCTCTCCTTTTCGACTGGTTTCTGGCTACCAGTTATAGTGCGAAAACGTTCGCTATCCTACATGCTCTTGAATGGTGTATCTCTCACTCCACGACATGTAATTTTGAATCTATCACCCTTTTCTCCGATTCTTTATCTGTCCTATCAACTCTCTCTGCCCCCTACCATATTTAACCCCCAAATCCCTATCCAATACACAATCCCTTCTTAATTCTCTATCCCAATCCAAGATAGTCCATCTGCAATGGATATCAAGTCACTCTTCCCTCCCTGGTAACGACTTAGCTGACTCTCTAGCCAAAGCCAGAGCCTCTCTCGATCCCTCCAACATATCCGTGTCCCTCGCACCCCTTATTTCCTCTCAAAGACAATCCCTCTACACCAGTTGGAGACGCAGTGTCCAATCTGGTTTCTTTCAACACCAAATCCCTTCAGTATCTCCCGAGGAGCTTACTCTCCCTCGCTCCGCTGGCACAGCACTCTTTTTAACTCTCTCCACAGGGTTGGTCGAGCCGAGACTTCTTCATGCAGCAACTGTGGTTCTGAACCACAGGATCTCTCACATCTCGTGCTTGACTGCCCTGTCCTAGACCCTCTGCGTCGGGCCATTTTCGGCTCTACCCTTTCTCTTCTGGACCTCTAGTCCTGTCCGTTGGGAGTTGCCCGATTATTGGGATTCCGTGGAATTGATCCGAGCCCCCATCCCCAGGAATGGGTCGGGTAAAACCACCACCACCACCACCAGTAGTTAAAGTGCCGTGTTCGTGACCAACACGGTCTTGTTACAAAACCCACTCGCGCCATTCTGTTGCGTCATTGGGAAAAACAATTAACGGCACTTTCCCCTGCTTGGTGGTCTTGGCAAGCAGTTCTAAATTACAGTCATATCTCTATAAAATTACAAGCGCATAGTAATATCTTGGCATCTTCGAAACCAGGTCGGGGTAATTGTCTACCCTATGTATTAGTGCCTCCATCGCTTTCCTGCAAGTCAGAAAGATAAATATAGAGATAAAACATATAAATGGGCTTGTTTTGATTATTATTAATTTAGTTTGCTTGTACTGAAATACTTTGACCGAAGGAATAGCCATGTCTCAGTTTTACCAAGATGTGCTGGAACCAGTGCTCAACGGACCCGTGGAGAGTCTCGTCAAGTTTTTGAACCAAAAAAATGTTGAAGCAAACAGTTATGTGTTCTGAATATCACGTTGATATGGTCTGTAAGCCATATACTCGAAACAAGGATGGTATGACGTTTAGGTGCTATAACAAAGAGTGTAATGGTTATACCAAGTACCATTCCACGAATGCCGAGTCATTCTTTTCTGAGTTTAATGCACCACTGAGCAGTATTCTAAAAGTATGCTGTAAATGGTTTTCTTGCTAAACCCAAGTACAGATCCGGTCCAAGGTAAGGTTAAATAGCAAAGTCATTATGAAAATAATTGATCGATTGCATAAATTGTGTGCAAACTTTGTAGCACAGAATCCTGTTAGACTTGATAGAGATGGTATAGTCGTGCAAATCAATGAAAGTTTGTTTAAACATAAGCAGAAATACCATGTACAGGGTGTCCCACAAAAAAGTTTATTTTTTAACTTTTAACTACTTTTGTTTTAGAGCATTTGACTCTTATTTTTTCAGGTTTTATTCTATGGTAATAGGAGTTTTATACCTGAAATTTTGAAGCCTTTATCTTAATCATGCCTTTCACAATTGAGCAGCAATCAAAAATAGTAAAGTTCTATTTGGAAACTAAATCACTGGTCCAAACCCAAACGTTGTTACCACCAAATCACTCCACAGCAGGAAGTGCACAGCTTGGTGTGCGCTTAGCTCTGACGGAATCATCGGGCCTTACTGGTTTGAAGACAATGCTGAGAATGCGGTGACGGTTAATCAAGAAAACTATCGCCACGTCATCAAAAAGTTTACTGCTTGTCTTCGTGGTCGTCGCTTTGACTTGAAAAAATTATGGTTTCAGCAAGATGGGGCAACACCTCACACTGCAGTGGAAACACGAAAATTATTGTCTGAAAAATTTGAAGACAGGCTGATTTCCTTGAAAGCTTCCCACATCTGGGCTCCACACTCTCCTGACCTTAGCCCACTGGACTTTTTTCTGTGGGGCTACGCAAAAGATAATGTCTATAAAAATAAGCCTACCTCTATTTCCGAACTTAAACAAGAAATAACTACGTTCATGAGAGCCATTTCCGCTGACACATGCAAAGCAGTAATTCAGAATTTTGCTGTGAGAGTAAGGGAATGCCTTCTGCGCCATGGCGATCACATTGAGCATGTTATTTAAGCAGCATCATCAAAATATATGACTATTTTTATGCTCCAGTAACATCAGCTAAGTAAAATGGATAATGACGATTTTGATGGCAAACAAATCTCCAACACATTATTTATGCACGGTGAAACTTTCATTGCTTTATCTTTACAAGTTTTTGCGTTACAAAAATTTTAAAAATAAACTTTTTTGTGGGACACCCTGTAGGTAGACAACCAGAGCATTAAAATTTTATGGGGAAAAAAGGACTTGAAAATACAATGGGGATAAAAAGGGACATGATCCGAAATCAGAGACAGATTCAAAGTGAAGAATTTTATTTTTAGAGATCACCAGATTTTTGCAATGAAAATTATATTTTGTTTACCAAAGGCAGATATTAAGTGGTCTTGGGTTGGATATTGGGTTGTGATATAAAAACGACTGCTTTAGACCATTCAGAGTTTTGTTTTTGCACATATCTCTGTCTTAAGAAAAGACCACATGGAATAATCCATAAGACTTAAGATCTGGAGAAGATGGAAGCTAAAGATCTCTATCAATAAAGGAGGGCAAAGTGGTTTTGCTTCACTTGTGTGCTTTTTGAGATATGAAAGGGAGCTCCCACCCTGATGGAATAATCTATAAAATTAAGATGTGAAGAAGATGGAGGTCAGAGATCTTTTCAATCAAGGAGGGCAAATTGGTTATACATCACTTGTGTCCTTTTTGAGACATGAGAGGAAGCTCTGTCCTGTTGGAATAATCCAGGGGTTTTCAAAGTTTTTCTTAGCACGAACCCATTCAGAACTTTCAACTGTTTAGTGCGACCCAAATATGTGTGTGTGTGTGTGTGTGTGTGCTTTGTCTACAATCTTAGGCTTTCAAACTGTGAACAACTTAGGCCTGCATAATATAAAAAATAGATCCCTTTTATAACTGCATCCTTGCATCTAAAAACTGCTAAACTCGTGAGCATAAAATATTGTGTAAATAAACCAAATGCTAATATACAATAAACCTTGGGCATGTTATAACTAATTACTACATCTACTATTAATCAATTTAATCAGAATAAAAATACATTTCATAATTCTTACAATGAAAATCCTGATTAAATTTCCATACCACAGTCGCTCATAAGAAACCACATGGGTTACTAATACATTAACCTTGGCTATCACGCACTCACTGCTCACAATGCAATAAGCCGTTACAACAGAGATTGCATACAAAGCTAAAAGAAATATATCTACTTATATTTACTTCTACATAAGTTGCATACAAAATCACATACAGGTCTAAAGGAATATACAGTATATCTATATTAGAATATTTAAAATCACAAAATACACACACCAATATAGATCTGAAGTTCTAACTTAGATGTGATATTGATTAAAAATTTATGTACAAATCTTTATATAGTATAAACTATAGAAGTATAGATCTATTTACATTATATTGCTAGTGTATGTGGCTTATAAAAATTACCTAATCATTATTATTCTGTGTCTTCTGTAATCATTATTATAAATTAAAATAACACATGTATAAGATAATGTACAAACAAAAACCATCACTTATACAGGGTGCAGGCAAAGTCCTTGGACAACATAAAAATTTGATAATTCTGTAAATTAAAAATACAAACAATTAATTTTTTTTATTTGACATGACTTTACAATGTCATTTAATATGTCCCCCTCTGGCCTGAATTACATGCTCAAGTCTGCCATGAAAGCCCTCTGCTGCTTTATGCAGGGCTTCTTGGGGTATTTTTGCCCATGCCTTTTCAAGAGAACTCTTGAGGGCTTGAACTGACACATGAAAAGAAGCACAGGCATCTGCCTCCAAAAGGGACCAAACACAAAAGTCCATCGGGTTGAGATCTGGTGATGAGGGTGACCAAACCTCCTTGCTCCAAAATCCTGGAAAATGGTCTTGGCACCACTTTTGTGTCTTCTTGGACGTGTGTGATGGTGCACTGTCTTGTTAGAAGATGAACGGCTTGTCTTTGAAGTGCAGGAGTTAAGATTGTTTTAATGTACGCATTTGTATTGGAACAAAAAGGATGGGGGACTTCCATGTTTTTGAAATGGCGGCCCACACCATGACAGAAGAAGGTTTCTGTTGCCTAAAAACGCTTCTTGTGGAGTCAGGCATGTCTGCAGAGGACTTTGCTAGGACTCTGTCATTTTGTCGGTTGCAGATTGCCTTGACAGTGAACAATTTTTTGTCAGAGAAAACGATCTCACTCGTGTCCGTACCTGCCTTCAACTTGTTAAGAAGAATCTTTACTTGAGCCAGTCTTTTTTCTTTTTGGAGGTCTGTGAGGTGCTGACGAGTTTGCATTTTGAAAGACGACATCTTCAAATCAGTTTTAACAATGTTTCTGATTGTCTTCTCACTGACATTCATGTCACGGGCCATTGCCCTCATGCATCTTTTGGGATTGTGTCAGATTCTGGCTCTGACAGCATTAATCATCTTTGGCGTCCAAGAAGATCATGGTCTTCTACTTTGAGGATGATCTTTGGTACTTTGAAGTTCTTTAAACCTGCTGTGTGGTAAACAGTTGATCTTGGAGCTTTAAGAAATTTCACAATCTCAAGAATTTGTCTTTCCAGCACGATGGAGCTCAATGATGGCTGCACGTTTATCACTCATGCTCGATATTAAAGCTAAATTTTGACAAATATATGTAACAATCTGAAAGAGGAGAGATGAAATTATTAATATTCAACGATGTGAATTTAATGCACATATTTAAGAGTTATTAAATTAAGTATTATATTTTGTCTAAGAACTTTGTCCGCACCCTGTATATCATGAAAATTGACCACACTAACAGAACAAACCTGTTAATCCAAAGCCTAGAACTTAACCAATAGTGATCAACAAAGCTACATTGCAATAACTTCAGCGAAATAACTAAACATTAATTACAGGGTGTCAAGAAAGTTCCCGATCGATTTTTAAATTTAATGTAATTCAAAAACTTCAATGAATTATGAGAAGTTCTGTACGTCATTTTTCCACTTAATCCTCCTTTTCAATGTTTCAGATACACTTTTTAAATTTTTTTGGCTAAAATAATAATAAAATGAGTAAAAGAGCTGCAATCATTCAACTTCATTGTGTGGGACATTCAAATTCTAAAATTATGAAGTTGCTAAAAGCACCAAAATCGACTGTTCGCGATACAATCTTGCGCTTCCAAGAACTTGGAACCATGGAGGATCGGGATAGGAGTGGACGACCTCCATCCGCTCGCACTCCAGTGAAGATCAAGGCCCTCAGGGAGAGAATTCGGAGGAACCCCAAACGATCCTTGAGGAAAACGGCTAAAGACATGAATATCAGCCATGAGTCTGTCAGAACAATTGTTGAACAGGATCTCAAAATGTCCCCATACAAAATCAGGACAAGACAACTCCTAACTGACCTCCAGAAGCGAAAAAGAAAGGAGAGGGCCAAAATTCTGCTGAACCGTCTGAAGGGAGGCACGGAGAAAGGCGAAATCATTTTTTCAGATGAAAAACTCTTCTCGGTGGAGGCGAAGTTCAACACCCAGAATGACAGAATTCTCGGAAAGTCGCCCAAGGACCTCCCTGATCATCTTCGATTCGTTTCATGCCGACAGAAACCCTCATCTGTGATGGTATAGGGTGCGATCTCCAAATCTTGAAAATCTCCCCTCATTTTTGTTAAAGAGGGGGTCAAAGTGAATACAGATTCGTATATCAATGATATTTTAACCCCTGCCCTTGCATTGATGAAGGAAAAGTTCAAAAATAAGTCCTTCACCTTCCAACAAGACGGCGCGCCTTCTCACACATCAAAGAAGACGCAGAAGTGGTGCAAAGAGCACTTTCCTTCATTCTGGACCAAAGATTTGTGGCCACCATCTTCGCCCAATCTCAATCCTATGGATTTCTGTGTGTGGGGTATTCTGGAAAAAGAAGCCTGTTCTTCACCCCATAACAATCTGGAGGATCTTCGAGCTTCCCTGAAACGAGCATGGGAGAAAATTCCTCAAGATGCCCTTTGTGCTGCTTGTCAGAATTTCCGACAGAGGCTCCAACGTGTTATTGATACAGATGGGGGTCATTTTGAATAAACCAGATTTTTTTATGTTCATGGAGCTTTGTTCTATCACCACAATAAACCTTTTGTTGATTTAACCTTCTGTCATTAGCCCTATATAATTTTGTTTAGGATCGGGAACTTTCTTGACACCCTGTATACAAGTAGAACTGAAGACTAATAAAATGTGTCAAGCCTCAAACCACAGGTAATGGTATAGTTAGATAAGAAAACCATAGAAAAATAAATATATCTACCTTGGGAATAATACAGTATCTGTAGTGATACACTTTCATTTTGATTATGTCTATTTTTTCATTGATGGTACTAATAACTACAGTTACTTACTATACAACCTACTAAATTTCACACTCATATCACCCCACTAGGGTGTTTTCTACAGACAGTTCCTGATAATAACCCCACTGACCCCACATATTGAACATTCCAATCCCACTTGGAGTCCTGACTCCTGGTTTGGGAATCCCTGGAATAATCCATAGGATTAAGATGTGGAGAAGATGGAGGTCAGAAATCTTTATCAATGAAGGAAACAAATTGGTTTTGCACACTGGTGTCTTTTTTGAGGTATGATAATGTGCCTTGTCCTATTGGAAATGTCCATTTGTGGGTTTTAAAATCGTTTTAAGCATCAGTCAGCACTAAAATTATAATACCAGCCAAATAACACTTTGTATTAATTTTTGAGCCTTCAGTAACAAAATAAAGTGGACTTTTCCATGTTTCTGAAATAACACCCCAAACTTTAAAGTGATGGCTTTTTGCAGGCTTTATGTCTTGTAACAACTTTTTTTGACTTGTTGATATTTTTTGATCCTTTCTCAACAACTCTATCACTTCTTTGATCAAATTTAGCTTCAATTAAGAACAATTTCTCATCACTAATAATAATCTCTCCAATCTTCATGTTCTCTCTGACCATTTGAATGAGTTTCCTTGCTCTCAGTCTTTTCTACTTCTGGACTTCACTGATAAAATGCCGTCACTCTAAACAGTATAAGGACATCTTCAGGCAGTCAGAGACCATGACTCTCATTGTATTAGACAACATACCCTCTTCAGCACCATTCTCAGCAAACAACAAGGATTTTAAATTTCCAAAATTAAGATTGATAAAATGCAAATTGGATTTATGCCTGGAAAAGGCACAATAAATGCAATATTTTCAGAAAGATTGATGATGGAGAAGTATGAAGAAAAACAACTCTTCATGGCAGGGGTTGCCAACCTTTTCCATGTCATGAGCCAAAAACCAAATTTTTAACATTATGGCAGGATGCACTTTTTTTACCTATGAAAAAAATTTTCTTGCATTGATTAAACATCTTAACTTGTCTTAAGACAGGTGGTGTTGCCAACTGAGGTGGACAGAAAAGAGCTAATTTTTTAAATGACCTAAAATAAATAAAAAGTTCTATCTGGTTGTAACATATCATTAAGTGTTAAATTTTGGTATTCTTTGATTTAATTAATTATAATTAAAATTCATCATTTTCTTCTTCAAAAAATATTTAAAATACCTTCATCATCATCCAATGGCATTTCCTTTTCAATAGAATAGCTTTCACAAGTGCCAAATTTCTTCAAAACTTGGTTGAAAAGTCATATTCATGGTAGCATTTGCCATAAATAAGCTATTTTTTATACTTTAATAGAAGTTAAACAATGCAATTTAGGTTTTAAAAAAAATCAAAAACACCTTATTGGGATTGTCCCTATAAGCATTGGCACTTGCACTGATGTTGCCAAATTGGGCAGGTTGAATTTTCAAATTTCAGACTTTTGTATGCTATTTCAACAGTGTCCATTTATACCAGCTTCATAAAGTTTAATTCATGATTGTTGTGTTTTTTTCTTGGCCCTTGCCCTTCTTGTAATAATTGTATGATAACAGGGAGGGTGAGAAAAGAGGATAGCAGACAAAAAATTACTACATATCAAGCTAAAATATTACAAAATTACAGAATAATAAACCTTTATCAGAATAGTTATAAAGCAGGCTAAACATTGACTAAATTTTTCTTTTTAGGGTTAAAAAAATGCACCAGGGTGAAATTTAAAATTTAGTAGGCCAAAAATCATGAGAAATAAATTTAGCCCATTTTAAAATTGGCAACCCTGAATGCAAAAGTGCAAAAATTCAACAAGAAACTTGTGTGGTCATCATTTGCAGTGAAGTAATAGCAGTTGGCAATTTTTTTATATTTTTGGTCCAAACTAGTTCTTTTAGATGTAAATGGAACAATGTCACAAAAAATTAAAGTGAAGACCTTTTTTTATCATTCTATGCCAGATTTTGTACTTGAAAATAAAGCAATTTTGCACCCATGCTGTAACTAGATGTATGACAGTTTTACTGCTGCATAGATTGTTTGAAATTGTTAAGTCAAAAATAGGATTGCAAACAAGACACCAGGCCGTAATCTTTCAATACCTAACTAACATATCGCAAGTTAGGGTTAGAGGGTTGAATATTAGGGTTAGAGTTAAAACAAAACTAACCCTAATATCTAACAAATATATATTGGGCCAGCTGATTTTGCTTGGTGGGCCATAGATTGCCCACCCCTGCTTTATGATGTTTGTAGACTTAAAAAAAAAACATTTGATTAAGTGCCTAGAAAAGTGATCTGGTGGGCACTTTGACAAAAAGGTGTGGTAAAAAGAGATTTCAACTATAATTGAAATGTACAGTATATGAACTTAGCAGTGATGTGAATGTTGGTGTACATCAGAGTTTAATATTAAGTCCCTTTCTGTTTGCATTTGTATTGGATGAGATAACTAAGTGGCTTGGTACAAGTGGAAGCAGATGACTTGGGTAGGAGAAAGTTATTCGAGATGGAAGAAAGCTTTAAAAAAGTCAATATAAGTAAAATAAAAGCACTTTGTAGTGGAAAAGAGCAATGCTGCAGAAATTGGACACCAAGTATCCATATGCAATCTGTGGAAAAATGTTAGAATTCATTTCATCCAATGCAAAAAAATACATAAAATAGGTACATAAGAAGTGTTCAAAAATTAAAAGAATCTTGGGTAAAGAAAAAACCTTTGAGTACAATATGTGCCAAACAAACCAGGTTGTTGCAGATTCCTTAAAAAGTGTAAACATCTGTAGATTTAAGGAGGTTATAGGTTTGTTATGTTGTTTGTTTGCAAGAAAGGTTAATCGATAAAGTTGAGCAGATTTGTATATCAAATGTATATCAGAAGTGCAACAGGTTACAGAGCAGAATACTGGTCAATAAAGGTAAACAATATAAAGCGAATGGAGTCCATCCAAATGAGAATACTTCGAATGATATTTGGCAAGACACTGAAGAATACAGCAAAAAATGAGCTAATGGTAAAAATGACTGGTGTAGAAATATTGAAGAAATTTTTGAGAAGTCAAAGACTGAGGTGGTTTGGAGACGTTGAAAGAATGAGCAAAAAAAAAACCAATTCATGACCATAAAATTTACAATTAAAGATGAGAAGGAAGAACTAGAAACGACAGATGAAGGTTATTGAACAAGACATGAGAAGAGGGTTACAACAACTGGAGATGCAGCTACAAAAACAGCTAACTTTTACAGCAGGGAAAACACGTTGTATCTTTTACTTTGAAACAAAAATGAATCACGATAAATTAGTAAGAACTTTGTAAAAAATTCCAAACGTTTTTAAATATTTACTGTTGTTGTAGTTTTTGCTTTAATTGATTGTTCAAATTTTCAATTTTAATTTTTAAATTTTTTGTTTTTCATGCTTAAAATTATTTATTGAATTTGTTCATTACAATTTCTATTCCCAGAGCAAAAGTCTTAAGACTCACACGCATTGGTACTATTCAAAAAAAATAAATGTACTAAAGAGGTTGCCTTTAATGCACAACACACACAACACAATACAAGCTTTCTCTCATGGTGATTCTAATACTGTAGATGGTTAAAAATCACTGTTAAAAAATGCCTGTTTTAGAGTAAACATAAGTGAAATATGAGGAAAAGAAAAAGTTTACTATACTAAAAATTAAAATATAAGCATATTGATTACATATACAGACATTGTTTGTGATATATGTTTTATTTCACTGTTAAAAACAATTCCCGAAAGTAAAAAAATCTGCTTTCACTAGGTGCCTTATATAAATCTTTTATTGTAGTCTAAGAGAAAATAACTTTTTTTTTGATGGATAGTGTGAACCGCTAGGAGTAAAAGCAGTACCACATTAAAAGCAAACTGTAAACTGCTAGCAGTGGACATTGCATTTAACACGTTAAATAACCGGTTTTAAGTGATGGATCACTTTCTATTACTTTGCTTGAGAGTGCTAAAAATTACCATCAACAAAGTTTTTTTAACCCTAACATTCACTGCTTGGTTTTGCGCTCACCTTTTACTTTGGCTGGGACAGGGACAACGACACTTTTTAACTTGACCTTGACCTCAAGATCACTTGAAGAATCGGACCTGATGATATAGGATATCAACATTTGTCCTGGGTGCTTATCAGAGGGGAAAAACTTACAATGAGGATGAAGAAAGGAAAGTGGGAGGACCACTGCTGCAACTAGGCCCTGGTGGGTCCTCTTCATCTGAGCTCAAGTTGATCACTGTGTCAGGAGTCCTGAGATGAGGAGGCTTGATGTATCTAAAAAAAATCGGAAAAGGTTTTTCAAAGTCACAAGGTGGTGGTGCACCAGTACTGGGAGATTACCAGAACAGACATCAGGCATTAACAGAACATGTTTCCACTACAAGCATGAAATAAAGCATTCTTTGTTTCTTTTATTGATCTTTCTGTGCTAAAAATTTAAGCAAGCGCTAAGCAAAGCAAGAAATCAATAAAATAAAGAAAAAATACTCCATTCCACGCATGTAAAGAAAATGAGCCTTCATGCATCATATGCATCAAATAAAGTAAACATCATATATAGGTTTGCACTGATATTATTGACAAGATATCAGTCATATTAGCCACTTTGCCTATACATCAGTATTGGCTATATTTTTCCAATGGCTAATCTCTAATAATATCAATTTCAGTTTTTTCCCAGGTTATCTTCCTTTACAAACCTTTTTCAAGGGATACTACTTTTTCGAAACAAAAACCAAGAAATCAGTGGCAGATTTAAATTAAAGATCTTTTTTTTGAGATCGCTACTTTTTTAGGAAGAAAATCAAGAAATCAGAGACAGATTGAATGTGTTGATATATTAGTATCGGCTGATATTCTGGTTATTGGCCAATTTGCATATTGGTGCAACCCAAAAAACACATATGTACAAAATTGGTACAGCTTAGAATCAACAACTTCCCCAATTCAGCAAAGATACCTTCCCACCCACTCTAAACCCCAATTTTTTAGATATTGCAATGCTCGCTAAGCTAGAAACACATGCACATACATACAAATGTAAGCAATCACATTTCAAACTCAAATAAAGTACCAATAGAACAGCAAACTACTAATCTGTGAAAAACACCTTTGCAAGCTGCTTAAAAAATCAAATGATGATTCCATAAAATCATGCTTGAAGAAGCAGCACAATATTTGTGACTGCAACCATAAAACAATTAAATCAAAGAAAAGACTTGCAAAGGAAAAAAGTAGTTGGAGACTTGACCAAGGTGAAATTTTTCATGACTCAAAACAGTATTGGTTAAAATGCAGTTTTAGAGAAAGTACAATCATTTCATAGCCATGTAATTCCTTGACAGAGTCACCATGCACTGTCTACTGAATGTGTATTAGCTTATTTACAAGACTTGAATCTAGTTAAGCAGGTAACTTATTTAGTTTCATATTATGTTAACTTTGGGGACTGCAAAATAGCTACAATAGCACTTAAGTGACATTTTTTAGTATTTTTTAGTACAATAAACTGAATCAAACTCACCATCCTCTAATGTTTTTGTAGTCAACATTTATACAAAGTAAACAAAAAGCTTGATGATAGCCTTAAATTTAATGCCCCTGATGTTATCCTGCTGGTCTTATAAGCAAATAAATAAAATGATGCCATAAAAGGCCAGATGACAGGTGCTTTTTTGCAGCCTGGGCCATGAGTATGTCTGTTCATTGGTGTTAAAGATGACAGACCGAAACCAAACCTGCCAAAACAAAAGGGTATCCACCCATTCTGATGTTCAGCATTGGTGTGCTATCAGCAAATGTCCTTTCCAGGACAGGGCAATGCTTGCAAAAAACTGCCCTTTTCAGGGCGCATTGCCAAAAATTTCTGAAGATCAACTATTCTTCAGCTGAACATCGAAGGCCTCACTGCAAGCAAGATGAACATTTTTCATTACCTTGCTCTGCAGTCTGAGGCACTTGTAATTCTACTACAGGAGACCCACTGCACTGATACAGAGAAGTTGGTACTTCCAAACTATCAACTAGCTGGGTCTTCTTTAAGCAGGAAGCATGGCCTTGCCACGTTTGTCCACGAGCGACTACGGTACATGCTTTTGGACCAATCTCCACTAACATTGGAGATTGAGTGGTTGCGTGTGGATGTTGATGGTTATAAAATAGTCAACATCTATAAACCACCACCAATGCAATTGTGATCTCTGGATCTCCCAGTGCTTCCTCACCCATGTCTTCATGCTGGTGATTTTAACTGTTGTCATGCTGACTGGGGTTATGATGATAACAGACTGGACAGTGAGTGGGTCTCCAAGTGTTTCCTCACCCATGTCTTTATGCTGGCGATTTTAACTGTCATCATGCTGACTCTGGTTATAATGATAACAGTCTGGATGGTGAGTGCTTAGCCGGCTGTGCAAGTATTTATTGTCTTGCCCTCCAATATAATGCCAAGTTTTTACTCTGACTGTTGGAACACTGGCACCAATCTGGATCTAGCTTTCACTAGTGTAGGTCCAAACAGTTGCTTACTGGATAGATGTATCCTTGAAAAGTTCTCCAGGTCACAACATCAACCTTCGCTTATTACACTACCAAGGTTTGCTATGGCAGTGCCAAGTATGCCTGTTAAGCGATGGAACTTCCACAAGCCCAAATGGAGTCACTACATTGCTTTGATAAATAAATTCACAAAGACTTTGTTGCTGCCTGATTCACTTGATGTGGATGCGGCTTACCAGGACTTCTGCAACACCATTAAGAAAGCAGCCAAAAAGACTATTTTATGTGATTATTGGAATAACTATGTTCCATGTTGGGATGCAGAGTGTAAATCCCTCTATAGAACTTTCCTGAAGTCTTCTCAGGGAGACAACTCAAGTTTGGCTGCCACAGCTCTGCTTGCCAAGCTTGACAGGAAGCGAAGAAATCGATGTTGCAAGGCTGTTTGGTGCATTGACTTCTGACACTCTAGTCGAAAAGTATGGAGTATTATGAACAACCTTACTGGTAGGTTACAACACTTTCCTCATCACTGTCCTGTCTCAGCTGATGCTATTGCATCTCAGCTTGTTAGAAATGGGAGATATGAGGCTAAAAACCGCAAGTCTTCTTGAATTGTCTTTCAAGAAGTGTCTGACCGTTGGTGAGCCACGACACTAGATTCAGTAAATATCTCTTGACACTTTTTCACATAAGGAATTTACTGCTGCCCTTCAACATTTAAAAGCAGGTAAAGCTCCAGGCTCTGATTCCATCTGGCCAGAGCTTATAATCCATGCCGGAGCTGCTTTGAAGTCCTGGTTAAATGACTTTTTTTCTTCCTGTTTGCACTGACTCAAAATTCCCAAGATCTAAAGAATAGCACTTGTAGTCATGATCCCAAAGCCAATGAAGCCTGTGGGTACCCAAAGAGTTATCAACCGATATCTCTTCTCTGTGTTCCCTACAAGATCCTTGAGAGGCTTATCTATGCCCACTGTAGCATCGCCAGGACATGAACCAAGTCTGTGATCACACGTTAATTAATGATATATTATGTTAATTAAAGTTTGCACATGGCGCCTGGTGATTTGTGTGCGCTGCTGTTGCCTCCCCTTTGGCGATCTCTTTATGTAGAATAGTTAGCACATGAGTCAGCCTTTTTGGTTTTGCCTTTTGAGACAAATGTTGGTTGAAGAGCCTGCTGGCCGCTTTCTCTTATATTCTTTTTGGAATTGAATAGCCTATTGGCAGATTTGTTTTTGCTATAAATTTTAGCTATAAATAAAATTTGCTATAACCTAATTTAGTGTACTTAATTTAATTGCGTAAAGATTGGAATAAACTAGCATTCTTCATTCAAGTTTGAATCAATTTTTGTACCAGAACTAACACCCACATTGAGCCACTAATCAATCCACTACTCCCTAAAGAGCAGACTGGGTTTTGATGTGGGAAGTCAACCATAGATCAAGTTGTTCTGCTAACCCAGAACATTGAGGATTCTTTTGAGGCTAAGAAGGCCGGTGCCATATTTGTTGATCTGACAGCTGCTTATGACACTGTCTGGCAGCGTGGTCTTACATGCAAGCTGCTGAGACTTCTTCTGGATAAGAACATGGTCAGAATGATTATGGAGCTTGTCTGAAATCGGAGTTTCACCCTTACTACCGATGACAGCAAGCAAAGCAAGCTATGCCATCTTAAAAATGATGTTCCACAGGGATTGGCTTTGGGTCCCCTCCTATTTGACGTCTATATGTATGACCTGTCTTACATGATTTCCAGAAAGTTTGATGATCTAGCATTGTTGCACGCTTCTGGAAACTGGAAGAACTTAGAGGAGAAGCCAAGACATGTCTACACTTTCAGCATATTTCCAGACTTGGAGTTTGAATCCCAGTCACACTAAGACAGTGATGGCAGCCTTTCATTTAAATAACCTAGAGGCAAAATGTGAACTAAAGATCTACAACAAAGATAGACTTTTACCGTTCTGTCCAACCCCTACTTATCTTGAGGTAAAACTGGACAGATTGCTCATGTTTTATCACCATCTAGCAGCATTGTGCAAAAAACTATCCTTGTGTGTCACACTGCTTAGGCAACTTGTGGGTTCAGGATGGGGTGCTGGTGCTAAAACACCATGCATAACCACCTTATCTCTAGTCTACTCAACAGCTGAGTACTGTGCACCAATCTGGTGTGACAGTGCTCATACTCGCCTCATAGACAGTGTCTTGAACAATGCCTTGCACATACTTACTGGATGCACACTTCAACTCCAATGGATCCCTTACCAATACTTTCAGGCATCCAGCCAGCTGAGCTTTGCCGAATGGGAGTGACACTCTCCTTGGCCTACCGTGGATTTTTGGACCTTGATCATATCTTGCATGGTCTTTTAAGTGGGTCCTCAGATACTTGCCAAGTGAGACTAAGATCTAGATGCTCGTTTGTACCAGCTGCATGAAATCTTTTGGACAACCTTGCCAGACTTTGCATTTGCGCTTTTGAATGGACAAATCACAAATGGAATGCGGAGTATTGTGAAACTTCTTCCAGGCTCAGTGTTTTTGTGCCTGGGACTGGTGCCAGGCCTGTTGGGATGGGCTTACCCCAAGCAGCTTGGGTTATGCTCAACCGCCTGTGGACTGGTGTTGGGTGATTCCATTCATACATGCACAAATGAGGTCTTGCTCCTTCACCGAATTGCGAGAGTGGTGCCTCTGAACAAACTGCAGACCATGTTCTAACAGTGTGCCCTATACATTGGGCACCACATGGAGCATGAGGTCTGACGATTTTGGATGACGAAACTCAATGCTGGCTTAATAACATCACTGCCAGCATCTGATCCAGGCAATACAGCAGCCTGGGGTAGTAAAAGGATAAACCCTCGGCCCCAGTCCTGTTTGTGTCTGACCTGGAGTGGATACCTTTCCAAATGATGACAACGATGACATGCCATAAAAGAATAAAACCAAAAACAAACTTATCCTTTGTGGTCTTTTTTCAAAGTTCACCTTTCAAAGCACTCAAGCTTTCCTTTTTTCTCAGCATTAAATGTCTATAATTCACATGCACATATAATACACTGTAGACCAGTGGTTTCCGAGCTTTTTTAGTGATCACATTTTTCAAAAAATTAAAATTTTCAAGTGCTTGCAACCAACTACGTAAAAATTGTGTATTACTGTAGAGGTGTAGACATTTCAAGAATTACAATATCTATATATAATACACTCAAGTGAGAAAAATGTGCATACATATTGTCATTAAGTTTTTCAAATCTTGGTGTGATTTTACTTAGACAAAACCAATGTCATCTTCAACATTTAATCAATTTCTATCATTAGATTTTAGAACACTTAATGCACTGAATCAGAGAACAAGGTGACTATTTAATAGTGAGCAGTATCAATCAAAACTTTCCATAATCCATTTCAAATTTGTTTTATTGTGTGGATGGATGGAAGTGTGATCACGAATTTGGTAGTAGGGGCATTATATTGTATTTGTATGATGCATGCTGACCTAATACAGTAAACATGTACTATATACAGGGTGTACCAAAAGTCCTGTTAAAAATTTTCTACAATCGATTTATGCCCTCGAAATCGATTTATAATGTTTTTTTTGTCCAGATTGAATGTATTAGCCCTAGTATTAATAAATATACTTAAATTTTAAACTTCCAGTATAATTTATTCATTCTATATCTATTTTAGTGAAAAGGAAGTTTGTTGTGGAGCAGTATGAGAATAAGAAAACAAGAAGTGATATTTTGAGAATGGAGAAACACCTCAATTTGAATGCAATGTTCATAAAACGAACATTGGACAGGTATGAGGATACTAAAGGCATCAACGACCGTTCACGATCTGGACGTCCAAGGTCTCAAAGGACCCCAAAATTAGTAAAGGCGGTTAGAGAGAAAATCCGAAGAAATCCGAAGAGATCGATGAGAAAGTTGGCAAAAGAGTACCAAACGTCCCCTATGACTATGCATCGACTGTGTAGAAATGATCTGGGGATGTATCCCTTCAAGTTGAAAAAGTGTCAGTTGCTCTCTGAAGCAACCAGAAAGAAGAGATTGGACAGATCAAAAATTCTGTTAAAGAGATCCCGAGACGGCACGCTAAGCAACATCATTTTCAGTGATGAGAAATTGTTTACCGTAGAGGCAGCATTCAATCACCAAAATGATAGGATACTTGCACAATCAGCTGAAGCAATACCTACTAATGCCAGAAAAATCAGGAGAACCCAAAAACCTGCTAGTCTGATGGTTTGGGCTGCTGTTTCCTCTTTAGGGAAGTCTCCCCTCATTTTTGTTCCAAGTGGAGTAAAAATCAACAAAGATCATTACATTAGCCATATTTTAGAGTCTGGACTTCTTTCTTGGACTGAAAAACAGTATCCTAATGGTGATTGGACGTTCCAACAGGACGGTGCAACATCTCACACAGCAAACGTCACGCAACAGTGGTGTAAGAAACATTGTCCGCGTTTTGTGAGCAAAGAAGAGTAGCCTCCAAGCTCGCCAGATCTGAATGTCCTGGATTATTTTGTGTGGTCAATCTTAGAGAAAAAGGCATGTGCAACTCCTGCACCATCAATTAGTGTTTTAAAGCAAAAATTAATAAAGGCTTGGTCAGAAATTGACCAAAGTATTCTGCGTGCCGCGATAAAAGACTTCCCGCGCAGATTACAAGCTGTAATCAAAGTCAAGGGCGATCATTTTGAATAAATTTTTTTTCAGTGGTTCTTTATTGGTTTTTGTATATTGTGTAAAATATACAATTTGGTCAAATTCAATAAATTATTATGTTTTCTGACTATATTTTTCTTTAACAGTATTTATGATACACCCTGTATATTGCAGGAATAAATCGATCTTCCCTGCAGAGTGCTCAATAAAAAGTTCAGAGTAATTTAATAGAAAATTTATTCAATTACTGTAAGAAAACCACAACAGTCTATTTTATCCTTAGAATCATCAGATGGTTACTTATTCCAATAAAATCTATTAAATATACAAAATATATATATATATATACAGGGTGTCAAGAAAGTTCCCGATCCTAAACAAAATTATATAGGGCTAATGACAGAAGGTTAAATCAACAAAAGGTTTATTGTGGTGATAGAACAAAGCTCCATGAACATAAAAAAATCTGGTTTATTCAAAATGACCCCCATCTGTATCAATAACACGTTGGAGCCTCTGTCGGAAATTCTGACAAGCAGCACGAAGGGCATCTTGAGGAATTTTCTCCCATGTTCGTTTCAGGGAAGCTCGAAGATCCTCCAGATTGTTATGGGGTGAAGAACAGGCTTCTTTTTCCAGAATACCCCACACACAGAAATCCATAGGATTGAGATTGGGCGAAGATGGTGGCCACAAATCTTTGGTCCAGAATGAAGGAAAGTGCTCTTTGCACCACTTCTGCGTCTTCTTTGATGTGTGAGAAGGCGCGCCGTCTTGTTGGAAGGTGAAGGACTTATTTTTGAACTTTTCCTTTATCGATGCGAGGGCAGGGGTTAAAATATCATTGACATACGAATCTGTATTCACTTTGACCCCCTCTTTAACAAAAATGAGGGGAGATTTCCAAGATTTGGAGATCGCACCCCATACCATCACAGACGAGGGTTTCTGTCGGCATGAAACGAATCGAAGATGATCAGGGAGGTCCTTGGGCGACTTTCCGAGAATCCTGTCATTCTGGGTGTTGAACTTCGCCTCCACCGAGAAGAGTTTTTCATCTGAAAAAACGATTTTGCCTTTCTCCGTGCCTCCCTTCAGACAGTTCAGCAGAATTTTGGCCCTCTCCTTTCTTTTTCGCTTCTGGAGGTCAGTTAGGAGTTGTCTTGTCCTGATTTTGTACGGGGACATTTTGAGATCCTGTTCAACAATTGTTCTGACAGACTCATGGCTGATATTCATGTCTTTAGCCGTTTTCCTCAAGGATCGTTTGGGGTTCCTCCGAATTCTCTCCCTGAGGGCCTTGATCTTTGCTGGAGTGCGAGCGGATTGAGGTCGTCCACTCCTATCCCGATCCTCCATGGTTCCAAGTTCTTGGAAGCGCAAGATTGTATCGCAAACAGTCGATTTTGGTGCTTTTAGCAACTTCATAATTTTAGAAGTTGAATGATTGCAGCTCTTTTACTCATTTTATTATTATTTTAGCCAAAAAAATTTGAAAAGTGTATCTGAAACATTGAAAAGGAGGATTAAGTGGAAAAATGACGTACAGAACTTCTCATAATTCATTGAAGTTTTTGAATTACATTAAATTTAAAAATCGATCGGGAACTTTCTTGACACCCTGTATATATACAACACTGTATGAAAATCAGTACTTCAGTAAAATCAGTATATATATAGATATAATAGATAATTATATAATAATAGATAATTATCTAACCGCTCTGACTCGACGTCATTGAGCACTTTCCTAATGAGCACCGACCAAAAAATTTTGAAAAATTTCTATATATATATCTGTTTGCTTTACTTCGCTGGTACAGAGCTCAATAACCAAATAGTTAGAGCAGTATTTATTAATAAAAGCACTAAAATAGATTAAAAATTAACAATTTAAAATCCACGACAGCCTGTTTCATCGTAAAAATCATCAGGTGGAAACTTATTCAAATAGAATATATAAGTGTATAATATCAAGAATAAGTGGAAACTTATTCAAATTCTATTTGAATAAGTTTCCACCTGATGATTCTTAAGATGAAACAGGCTGTTGTGGATTTTAAATTGTTAATTTTTAATCCATTTTACTGCTTTTATATATATATATATATATAATCTATTTGAATAAGTAACCACCTGACGATTCTAAGGATGAAATAGACTGTTGTGGTTTTTACACAGTGATTGAATAAATTTTGTATTATATATATAAATACAATTTTGAATAAATTTGAATAAATACAATTTTGAATATAAATACAAATTTGATTGAATAAATTTTGTATTATATATATAATTGAATAAATTTTGTATTATATATAAGGGTGTCCCAAAAAAATGTATACACACTTTAAATAATTGTAAATTTAGAGTTTATTATAATTCGAATAAATTTCAACATGTAAAAGAATTCACAAATATCATTCTATTGTCCTGTTATCGCATGTTCTCAAATTCTTTATGATAACTCAATTGTTTATTTTTTCTTTACAGATTGAACCCATCGAACCGAGTGATGGCAGCCAGACTTGACTTTGAAGAAAGGAAATTTATTCTCAAATGCTACTGGAAGTATGAAAACGCAGTAGAAGTGCAAAGACAATTTAGGAGGGAGTTTAACAAAGAACCACCAACACGAGTTACTATCACTCGAATTAGAGATAAGTTTGAAGCTGATGGAACTGTTCAGGACGTCCATAAGAAGCGTTCCGGAAGACCACGTACATCAACAAGCCCTAGAAAGGAAGAAAGAGTACTGGAAACCTTTCAACGAAGTCCAAGAAAGTCTTTGCGGCAAGCTAGTCGTGAGGTAGGCATTTCAAAATCATCTGTCCATCGCATCATGAAACGTTGTCAATGGAGAAGTTACATTCCAAAATTAGTCCATGCTCTTAATGACGATGATCCAGACCGAAGAGTACAGTATTGCGAGTGGTACTTGGAACAATGTAACGAAGATGCAAACTTTTCTACAAAGATTGTGTGGAGTGATGAGGCCACATTCAAATTAAATGGTTCGATTAACAGACACAATTGCACCTACTGGGGACCTGAGAATCCACATGTTATGGTTGACCACCATGTTAATTTACCAGGAATTACAGTGTGGTGCGGCCTATCTTCACGGGGATTAATTGGACCTTTCTTTTTTGACGCTACTATGACTGGTCCTGTTTACTTGAACCTGCTGCAACAGTCTGTCATGCCAAGCATTAGAGAAGACTTTAAACAGGAAGAATTTTATTTCCAGCAGGATGGGGCACTGCCACACTACCATCGCGATGTTAGATTCTTTCTTGATAGGATCTTGCCAAACCGGTGGATTGGACGAAGAGGTTTTGTCGAATACCCTCCACGTTCACCAGATCTCACACCACTAGATTTCTTTTTATGGGGATACCTAAAGGACAAAGTCTATGCACAGAAACCTGCAACAGTCGTTCAATTGAGGGCAACCATTGAACGTGAATGTACGAATATCTCAAGGGAATTGTTCCATGATGTGTGCCATTCCATCGCTTCGCGTTGTCAGCAGTGTCTGGAGCAGAACGGACATCAGTTTGAGAACATGCAATAACAGGACAATAGAATGATATTTGTGAATTCTTTTACATGTTGAAATTTATTCGAATTATAATAAACTCTAAATTTACAATTATTTAAAGTGTGTATACATTTTTTTGGGACACCCTGTATATATATATATTGCAGGAGTGAATCGATCTTCCCTGCAGAGTGCTCAATGAAAAAATCAGAGCAATTTAATACAAAATTTATTCAATCACTGTTTAAAAACCACAACAGTCTGTTTCATCCTTAGAATCATCAGGTGGTTACTAGAAAAATAAAAAATAAAAAATATAGTTATTAGTGGTAAAAAAATGTATATGGAATAAATGATATGTAGTTAAATTAAGCAAACAATACGGTTCCTATGACGTCATACAAGAAAAACCAACTCAAAATACAGTAAACGCAAATATAAAGGTTTGCATTTATTTGAAGGTGAGGGAAGGTGAGTTGGGTGTGTGGTGAAAGATATAAAAGGAAAGAAAATAATTTACAAAGGAATAAAAAATAAAGAGAAACATAAGATGAAAAAGTAAAGTGAGTAAAAATGGCATGAACGATAGTGGAAAATATAAGCGGATTTAATGATGGACAAGAAAGCACACATGCACAAAAATAATGGCAATTTAACATTATTAAATCAAGTGGGTAATTTATTTAATTTAAATTTGTTTTTGTGACGACATTTTCCTGTAAGTTCTGATCGTTTGTTGAGGATTGTTGGTTGGTTTGCTTGTAGTATTTCTAGTTTTTCGGTTAAGCATAGGTTGCAGCATTTTTGTCCTGGTTTATAGGGGATAACTTGATTGATTATTTTCCAGTTAATTGTGGGATTGAGACCTGATTCTTTGGCATTCCAGAATGTTTTGGAAAGCTCTGTGGTGTTTCTTTTCTTTCTATTTTTAAATGATAGTATCGTGATTTGAATTCTGTTTTGCTGCAACCTATGTAGCTTTCTGCTTGATAAATGACAGATTTTTGTTGGCAAGATCCTTTTAGTAGGCAGATATCTTTATTTTTACAGTTGCATGGTTTTGATTGTTGAGAGCTTTTCCAATAGTTTCTTGTTGTGGCCAGTTATAATTGTTTTCATGTTAGACATGCAGCTATAGCTAATTTTTATGTTATTTCTCTTTAGAATTTTATGAAGCTTGTGTTTTGGTGGGAAGTGTTTGCTTATTAATTTTAGAAACTCTTTTCTGATATTGTTGGCAACACAGTTGTTAAAAGGCAGGTTGAACCATATGATTTTGTGTTTTCTTGATTTGTTTTTTGGTTGGGTAGCACTAAATATTAAATTGTCTTTGTAGCCACTTTGTTTAATTGCATTTTTGTATGGTGGAATAGCTTTTTTAAAATTATCCAAATCACAAGTTCCGATAGTCTGTTGGATATCATGTTTGGTAGGACTTTTTTTATGGAAGGTGGGTGGTTTGAATTAATATTTATATATAATTGTTCATCATTGGGTTTTCTGTATGGCCAGTGCTTTTCTGTTTTGAGGTTAAGTGTGACATCTAAAAAATCAGTTTGCATAATGTTTGCTTCAATTGTTATTTTTAAATTGTGTTTTTGGAAAAGTTTTATAATTCTTTTTTTGATTCAGTCAGTATTAGGGCCACTAGAATTTCGAAGAATCACTAAATGGCTACAAAGACAATTTAATATTTAGTGCTACCCAACCAAAAAACAAATCAAGAAAACACAAAATCATATGGTTCAACCTGCCTTTTAACAACTATGTTGCCAACAATATCAGAAAAGAGTTTCTAAAATTAATAAGCAAACACTTCCCACCAAAACACAAGCTTCATAAAATTCTAAAGAGAAATAACATAAAAATTAGCTATAGCTGCATGTCTAACATGAAAACAATTATAACCAGCCACAACAAGAAACTATTGGAAAAGCTCTCAACAATCAAAACCATGCAACTGTAAAAATAAAAATATCTGCCTACTAAAAGGATCTTGCCAACAAAAATCTGTCATTTATCAAGCAGACATATCACATGGAAATATAACAGAAAGCTACATAGGTTGCAGCGAAACAGAATTCAAATCACGATACTATCATTTAAAAATAGAAAGAAAAGAAACACCACAGAGCTTTCCAAAACATTCTGGAATGCCAAAGAATCAGGTCTCAATCCCACAATTAACTGGAAAATAATCAATCAAGTTATCCCCTATAAACCAGGACAAAAATGCTGCAACCTATGCTTAACCGAAAAACTAGAAATACTACAAGCAAAACCAACCAACAATCCTCAACAAACGATCAGAACTTACAGGAAAATGTCGTCACAAAAACAAATTTAAATTAAATAAATTACCCACTTGATTTAATAATGTTAAATTGCCATTATTTTTGTGCATGTGTGCTTTCTTGTCCATCATTAAATCCGCTTATATTTTCCACTATCGTTCATGCCATTTTTTACCCACTTTACTTTTTCATCTTATGCGATTTTTCTCTTTATTTTTTATTCCTTTGTAAATTATTTTCTTTCCTTTTATATCTTTCACCACACACCCAACTCGCCTTCAAATAAATGCAAACCTTTATATTTGCGTTTACTGTATTTTGAGTTGGTTTTTCTTGTATGACGTCATAGGAACCGTATTGTTTGCTTAATTTAACTACATATCATTTATTCCATATACATTTTTTTACCACTAATAACTATATTTTTTATTTTTTATTTTTCTAGTAACCACCTGATGATTCTAAGGATGAAACAGACTGTTGTGGTTTTTAAACAGTGATTGAATAAATTTGGTATATATATATAGAAGTTTTTTAAAATTTGTGGTCAATATTTATCAGAAAAGTGCTTAATGACTTTGAGTCAGAGTGGTTAAATAACTAAATTTCAGACCACAAGATTTTTTAATTTAATTTTGTGATCATTATTTTCAAAAATTTTTAAATTTGATTTTAGAATAACAATTTTGAGGTCTAAAATTTAATTATATATATGCAGTGGCAAGCATTGAATTAAGAACAACCTAATTTTTAGTTATAACTTTTTTAATTATCACTTTTATGAAATATCGTTTTCACCATTCGAAAGAGCCAAAAAAATAACTATAATAATCATTAATTCATCAACTTAAATTAATTATTGAGAATTTAATGATTATTTTATTATTTTTGGCTAGTTTTTTTGCAAGCATTGAATTAAGAACAAATTATTAAAAACAGATATTTTACAAGAAATCATCAATATTTAGTAAATAATCCTTTGCTTTTAATTACAGCATTGCAATGCTTAGGCATTGAATGTATCAGTTTCATGCAAGTTTCAGTATCAATGTTGGACCAGGCCAATTTTAGCACTTCATTCAATTGATGCAAATTTTGAGGATTTTCTGTCTTCACTTTGTTTTTGATGATACTCCATAGATTCTTGATGCAATTCAAGTCTGAAGACTGTGGGGGCCAATTAATTACTAATAAATTTTGTAATTGTAACCATGTTTTAACAGATTCGGCAGAGTGACAGGGCACATTGTCCTTCACAAATATGAAATTGATGAGGTTATTTTTGGCAATATATGGCAATAAATGTTCTTTAAGTATTTTTATATATCTATGCTGATCTATGCTGATTAATGGTGCCTTTGATAAGTACTAATGGCTCTGTGCCCAATGATGAAAACACACCCTAATACATAAGAGAACCCCCATCATGTTTCACTGCCATTTTTGTGCATCATTTGTCAAATTTGTCTCCAACCCAATGTCTGACGTACCTGTATATGTTTAATTATAACTTAAAATAATGGGTAAAAAAAAAAGATATCAGTCCTACAAGATGGGCTCGAATTATTGAAATGCGAGAACAAGAAAAGTCTTATGGCAATATTTCTAAAAAGTTAAAATGTTCTAAAAGTGCTGCCAAACATGTCATCAATCATTGGAAAACCACTGATTCTATTATTGCTTTGCTTAGACCTAAAAAACAACAAAAGACCAGTGAATGGATTGATAGACTGATAAGAAGTTCCAAAGCAGATAGAAGGAAAACTGCAGTTGATATTTGTCATGATGTCAATAGCTTGATTGATACTCCATTATCAGTGCACACTGTCCAAAAACAATTAGTTGAAAACCAACTTTATGGGAGGGTGTCTAGAGCCACTCCACTTATCTCCAATCCAAATAGTATCAATAGACTCGATTTTGCATATAAACATTTAAATTTAAATGTTCATGATTGGGAAAATTACTTGTTTTTTGACGAAACCAAGTTTAATTTGATAAATTCTGATGGTAAAACATATGTCAGACGTTGAGTTGGAGATGAATTTGACAAACGATGCACAAAACTGACAGTGAAACATGGTGGGGGTTCTCTTATGTATTAGGGTGTGTTTTCATCATTGGGCACAGCACCATCAATCAGCATAGATCAGCATAGATATATAAAAATACTTAAAGAACATTTATTGCCATATATTGCCAAAAATAACCTCATCAATTTCATATTTGTGTAGGACAATGTGTCCTGTCACTCTGCCGAATCTGTTAAAACATGGTTACAATTACAAAATTTATTAGTAATTAATTGGCCCCCACAGTCTTCAGACTTGAATTGCATCAAGAATCTATGGAGTATCATCAAAAACAAAGTGAAGATAGAAAATCCTCAAAATTTGCATCAATTGAATGAAGTGCTAAAATTGGCCTGGTCCAACGTTGATACTGAAACTTGCATGAAACTGATACATTCAATGCCTAAGCATTGCAATGTTGTAATTAAAAGCAAAGGATTATTTACTAAATATTGATGATTTCTTGTAAAATATCTGTTTTTAATAATTTGTTCTTAATTCAATGCTTGCAAAAAAACTAGCCAAAAATAATAAAATAATCATTAAATTCTCAATAATTAATTTAAGTTGATGAATTAATGATTATTATAGTTATTTTTTTGGCTCTTTCGAATGGTGAAAACGATATTTCATAAAAGTGATAATTAAAAAAGTTATAACTAAAAATTAGGTTGTTCTTAATTCAATGCTCGCCACTGTATACACAATGTGCTTTTCAAATTTTAAGCCCTGGCTTGAATTTTATTGTTTAACACATCTCCAGGCATATTGTGATTTATCTCAGTATTAAAAAATTGGCCCAAATAAAAAATTTGTTATAAAAGCAAGCTCTCAGGCTATTAGGGGCATATCTTTTGAGCACCAGTGTGTATGTTACATAGGGTCTATGATGAATCTAGTTAGCCTTGGCCTTGAGTTCTACAATTTTACAAAAATTTTTGTAGAAAACTGTCTCAGTTGCCTTTAATTGACTTAAATGTTAATCAAAAATTTATAAAAGTTTTAGAATTCTTTGATAAAAAAAACAATTCTTTTAAATTAACATAATATGCCACCAGTCTATTAAAAACCTAAACAATTGCTTAGTAATCAAATTATAAAGGCTTGCAGCTTTTCCAAATCCAGATTTTTAATAAAAAGCCCAATTCTTAAATCTTCTAAAATAAATGTAAAAGTTTATGGGGATTTCAGTAAGACAAGGTCCGCACAATACAAAGACAAATCCAAACAATAACTTTAAATACTTATTAGTAAACACAATTTGTACAATTTGTCTTCAGACAAACTTAACAATCCCCTTACCTGACAAACTCAATCCCAGAATCATCTGAAATACACAAAGCATCAAAACACAGTGATTGCATGAGTTGAAATAATGCTTACCTGAAGACTCTTCTGAAGATATAACAATGCATGCTGAAGGAAGTGGAGACTTGCTGCATTGGTTTCTTCTGGATTTACAGAATTTCAAAAGTTAAATTTTAATAAATTTTTTTACCTAATCTATGCAATGGCAAGCAAATAAAACACTGCTCAGGATGTTTCCAAACACGAAACTCTGATAATACTGCTACTCACCTAGCACGACTAGTGATCCTCCTACCGAGGGGGACATGTTCCCTTGCATGAGCAAGAGGAGGAGGTTCAGGATAACTTCTGCCAAAACAATGAGGTATTTTTTCTCATGCTTGAAATCAAAGTAATAGAGCACTTACGTGCTGTATAAGTGAGGGAGGGAAGGGCCTCTTTGAATTTCTTCCTCATCATCACTACTCCAACCTGAAAAAAAACTCTTTCTAAGAATCAATCTACAAATAAGGATTCATTGACTCACCAGGTGGTGCTCGTCTTCTTCTTGATTGAGAGTAGCGGGCATTGCTGTCCAACAAGGATGTAAAAACATAGAATAGAAAGAAGGGTCACAAAAAAAAGTTAATACAGAGTATTGTAATGGTTAGGTGTATTATGGTCAAGTTTGATTGTTGAAGTTCAACTCAGAAGGTTAACCACTGACTTGATTCCTTTTGCACTTATTTACTTGTTTAAATAGAAATTAAAAAAAAATTAGAAAATAACAATTAAAATATTACAGATAACCTATTTTAACATACTTAAAAGCAAAAATTTTACATTATCAAACTGATGTTTACCAGAGAGTTACACTATATATTACGATCTATAACAAAGCCACATTGCTGCATAAAAGTGGGGGTAATATCTCATCATTATGTGATATGGAATGACAGGATGTGAAGTTTGAAAATGCATACATATAGAACATAAAAAATTTAAATTTTAAATTTGAAACAAAATATTTTATCTAATGTATTGCCTACAGTTGAATTTTGTGTGTAAAAATCAAACTCTATTTTTGTCTATGCAGTTAATCATTACCATAAAAAAGATAATATGGTCAAACAAAAAAACAAATTAAGTAAGAAAAACAGTAAAAACAAAGTAACCCAGTAAAAAAACAATCATGCAAAACTCATGAACAGATCATGGATGAGAGACAGTCACACATAACAATTGAACAGAAAGCACAAGGGTATGGTTGCTTTACCTGTCATATGTTACGAGATCATGAGGAGAGCTGGCAAAAGAGATAAACTCTTTGAGGAAGTGATCAGTGCGCTCCATAAAATAGGGCTTGATCTCATTGTAAAAATCCGTAGACCGAATGCCCAGGGTAGGTAGTGCAGATAAAATCACATCACACACACGATTTACTAACATTCTAAATAAGAAATCATCCATTATCAATCACAATAAATTTAATTTATTATTTTAAACTAGTAGCCTACAGTACTTCTACAAAAAAAAAGAATTAATTAAAACTTAAAATTAATTAAATAATTTAAATGATATTAAAAAATTTTTTTACTAAAAACAAAACAAACACAAAGTACTGTATAATTTTAAAATCATGATCTCTGGCACCACAGATTAGCAGATTCCAAACCACAACAGCTGTCACATTAAGTTTTTTTGCCAGAACAGTTGTGGCCTGCTATGGACAAGACCAACTTTACTACTCTGCAATTGTTGGTGACATTTAAGCAATAAAAAATGGAAAAAAATGAAAAAGTTTGAGATCGCAAAACAATATGTGCATTAAAGAAAAGATAGATAAAACTCACAGTGCATTAGCTGAAAAACCGAAAAGGCTGGAAATTATTATGAACATGTAGAAATGCTATAATTTAATATTAAGATCTTTGTAAAAACAGTATTAGGTTTGGGATCAAGTCTAATTTTTGGCTTTTATTGGATTTAAAAACTACAAAATCTGTCACATAATTTGTCCTTACATGTTCTGGGCCCCAAATAGAATAATCAATTCTCGTTTAAGCCAAGGAACAAGTCGGTAGGTTTGTGGAGGATTGTCACGGAAAAAGCGAGATGAGATGTCACGAACTCGTTTGTTGTTTCTCACATATGATACCTGTCACATATAACCATAAAGTGGCTTATAGCACAGCAAACTTTAAAAATAGCTCTTGGTGAAATTATTTATGAGAAAAATATCACATTAAAACATACACAATAAATGTTGAAAAAGAGGAGGTTCATTCATTCATTTTTATTCTTGATCATTGTTATATAAGTCACATAGAAAAACCAAAGACTAAAAAAAACAAGAAAAGGAAAAAGCAGCCCAACATCAGACACTAAAACATCCAGAAGATAATTAAAAGAGTGCAAGAACAATGCAGTAGAAAGCATGGCTGCACCAACATGATCAGGTAAAATATATAAAATAAGAAAAAGGAAAGATATAAAATAGTACAAACAAAATAGTCAAGCAAATTAGAGATTGTACAACCAGTGATGACTATTCTAGGTAATGATAATGGATGGCACACCTAGTCAAAGATGGAAATTTAGCTCAACTGAGCAACATGAATAAAAAAAAAGCACTAAAAAAAAAAAAAACCTCATCAGATCTGGAAACCTTTTCTAAATGCATCTGGTAACTATACAAAGTAGGGCTCATCGATCAAAGGAGGTTCTTACAATATATTTTTATGGTGACTAAAAAATTGGGCTCATTGACACATTAAACATTATAATAAATAAAAAAAACTTACTAACATTATAAAGTAATGTGAAACTAATTAATTATCCAATTAAACTTTTTATGGCATAAAACTTAGATAATTAACCCAAGTTATCAGTTTTTTTTTTTTTTTTAATAATACATCCTTGAAATTCTTCCCAACCCTAAAATTTATGAGGACATTTAAAAAAATGTAGCTTAAATCATTAACTACCAACCAAGTCAGATTTTAACTTTCTTACTGGTTTGGTGTATGTACAGCATATAAGATGTTTTAGGATTGTCAGTTTTAACAGGCATGGGCACAGACAAGTGCATGTAAATGTATTTACAATAACTTTCAATCTGAAACAGAAAACTAAATCAATTTTTGGTCATTAGTATTAATTACTTGTAATTTGTTGTATAAATTTACTTTAAAAACACTTCATTAAAACTTTCCAAATCCTGGTCCAAATCTAAAAATTGAGCTTGCTTTTGTAATTGCTTAAAAAATGAAAAAAATTTGTTAAAAGAAAATTCATGTTTCATGCAATTAATATAGTCACAGAATTTAGTAAATCTCTGAATTTTCATTTAATATTAAAAAAAATTTATTGGCAGCTATTTGTTAAATAAGTCAAGTTATCATAAACTGTGACTACATTGATAAGTTCATGCTTGATTTAATCATAAATTGATAAGTCCATGCTTAGTAAAACTATTTAAATAAGTTAATGCTTGGTTTAACTCTTTGAAGATGGAAGTTTTGTCCACTAGCCGTGCTATTTTAGGAGTTTTTCAAGAATTAAGCAATATTTAATTATAATTTCCCCATTGATTATAAAAAAAATTGGTTTAAATTTTATATCATTGAAAAGGTGATTTTTTCGTAAGTACAATGATATAAATGTTTAAAAATTTGTTCAAAAGCAAGTTTGCAATAAACAAAATAAAAGAATCCACTTTTCCTTTCAAAAAATCCATTTTTCCTCAATTATTATGACTAGTGACAAGATAATTCAAATTTTCAAGTTGCTACATGTTGCTAGAGTTCTACTTTGGCAGAAAAAATTTCGTCTGAATATTTTACAAAGTGCATGCTCTGTGCTTCATTTATTTTGCAGAGGAATATGGCAAAAGGTCCATTATTTACTAGAACAGCCATATTTTGAACTTTATCTGTGTGTGTGTGTGCTTGCATGCCATTGTTTAAATCTTTGTGTGGCTTTAACTTTGATCTAGAAAAAAGTTTCTGCTTTGTTTCATGACAATTTATAAAGAAGAAATAGCAAACTCATAGCTTATATTAGCTTGTTCAGCAAAGTAAGGTAGTTTCTTGTAACTCAATAAATTCTTATGTAACAAATTTTGATCGACTGATGTATTTTTGCTGAAGCATAAAACTACACCAGTAGTATGTTTTAGCAAAATATTTTCAATTGGCTGATATACAATTTGGAACTTTAGCAAATAAAAATTTATAAATAAATCTTTTAATGCAAATACTGAAATGTTCTTTGTGATAAGCAATAAACCATTTTTACAAACAGAAGGTCACTGTGGATATGGCACACCAACCCTTTATAATTTTTTATTTTTAATTTCCATATTTGTCCTCCTACACACGAAAAAGCTATGCAAATGCTATAAATAGAGCAGCTGTCAAGCAAGTATTATGACCTGCTTCCAGAGACTCCAAGATATTGCAGTCTGATTCCAAGTTATTGAAACATATAATTTATAATTTAGAAAAACGAGGGACCCGTAATTTGGATGAAACATTTGGTGTTCAAAAATCTGTTTTTGAAATAACATATAGATCCAAAAACCAATTTTTAAAAAATATATTATTTCTAAAATTTACTTGATTTAATAGTGTTCGTATATATTTTTTACTTCATAAAGCTTTATTAATCTTAGTCTCATACAAAAAAAACTTTTTTTATAATTATGACCTGATTAGTAAATTATAATTTATTAAATTGAACAGCTTATCTCTATACAGTTCATAACAGAGCTTTTAGATGTTTTTTTTGCTGATTAGAAATTCTGACTTTTAAACATGGAAAGATCAATGAGAAACAAGAAATGCTCCATTTGATGCTTGTTGTAGAAATGAGCCATTAAGGTCTGTGTTTCCTCACACAAAATTATTATGTTTTGTTTCTTTTATTTTCACGATGCAAGCAAGTGATCTAAAACTAAAAAAAAGGCAAGGGCATATGTTATTTTCAATCAATTAGAAATGTCAAAACTCTCTTTTTTTTTTAAATCAAATGATAACAGATGAAAGAGTTTGAAGATATAGTTGAAAGAGTTGTTGTACCTTACAGTGTTTGGTGTGAGATGCAGTAATTGTTATGTCATCAGCATATGTTGTGATTTATGTCTTTTGGAGAGAGTGGAATATTAGAAGTGTAAATGTTTGAAAATGTTGGAGACAGAATGCCACCTTGTAGTACTCTGCTGTCGATTCATTTGAGTTTTGAGTGTGCCATTGTATTGAGTGCATGCTTGTCAATATTGAGAATGATTTTCTTAATGTATTGTTGTTGTGCCCTAACTAAATCTTATCTTTAGGATATAAACAAAGTAATTATAACAAGCTGAAATAACACTCTCAGTAGCTTTTATTACAGACCTGAATACCATCTCTATAATATTTTCGACGTCTTCTAATCACTTCAGTGCTAGTTGCAGCTACCATCGCAGCACGATAATTTTCTTGATCTTGCTGGATTCGTTCTCTCCACTCATGAATACGAGATGACATCCAGTGGTCAACAACATGATTAGTTTCATGCTCCCAATGAAAGAAGCTGCAAAATAAACCTTAATATACAAAGACTCTGTGAAACTAATTAGACAAAAGATAAATTGGGTAAAATTAAAAATAAGAAACAGTATACACCAAAAGGGTTTAAATTTCATAAACAAACAAGATGAAAAAAAATTTTTTTAATTATCCTTCAAAAATTTAAAAGGGTTTGTCCTTTGATTTTAAAAATAGCAAGAATTAATTCATCAAAAAGTGAAAATTGTGCAGTTGACAAATTAGGTAATTTAAGAGGGAAATATCTAAGAAGTTTTTTTATGGTAATGAAAGTTAATATTGCTTTAAAAAAAGTCAATTTCATAGTAGCCAAAAGCTTTTTGTGACACTCTTATCAGTAGCTACTACATCAAAATGAGATGAAGCAGAAAAAATCAAGGTCAGTACATTACTAGCAGTAAGGAAAAAGTTGCTGTACAATGTAATCTTAGGAAGGAGCAGTGCACAATTATGCAATCTTTAAGGAGAATCACTGTTGTTTACAACTTTGGTTACTTGAAAAGTTTTGATGTGTAAACAAATTCTTTTTGAAGATCTTTGGTTTTATGGCAAGCAAGAAATTTACTATAAAAAGATGATTTTCTCGATCAATTGAATATATTGCAGGCCAAAAGTGATTTTGGTTATATTCATTAAAGCAGTGGCAGAGTTAGGAGTGATTCCCTCTACTCATCTTTTTATAGTAAAATTCTTTTTGTCTACATAAAACATGGTGTCTGGTTTTACTAAAAGTCGCTTCAAGTAGACAAGGATGGAATGAGTTGAATGCTACAGCAAAAATTTTAAATCAGTTGTCATAGCAGTTTGCAGCACAATGCTTGTTTTCCAGCTAGTGTTGTCCTATAACAGAATCACTATTTGGGTTAAGATTGTGTAGGTTGCTTCATTTGCTGTCATAACTTTTTAGGAATGTGCAGCTTGATTATATCTAATAGTTGCTGTAATGTTCTCCCTATGCACCAACTGTGACAGTGGCATACATATTCATAGATACTGGAGCTTTTCAGCATAGTAGATAAAACATCTTTGCAAACTACAGGTAACATATGTTTAGATATGCAGATCACATGGATGGTAACAGAGTCATAGCAGCTTTCAATAGCCTTGTTAACATTCTTATCAATACTAATGGAAGGCTTTCCTATGCAAAAAACCTTCAAATACACTTTCACTTTCAATAAATGAAAAACAAACCATTTATCAACTTTGGTACATCAAGTGCTAATGATATGCATTAAATCTAAACTAAATGAAGAAATAAAGCATATTAGATAATGGCTATTCTTAATGGATTATTGACAACAACATCTCCAAGAAAATCACTCAGTTTTCTATGCTTGAGCAATTTAGCCCAAGTTCCTTGGATAGGATAAGCTTACATTAGTGTTGACAGCAATGTTAAAATCACTGTTAAAAGCTGCTATGGTTTTGCTACTACCATGGGGTCTTCATATTTAAATATATGTTACCTGCAGCCCACAAAGATGTTTTACTGACCATTATCTATGAATATGTTTTATCTATCATTATTTCTAAGCTCAGTTATCTATAAATATTCGTGCCACTTTGACAGTAGATATGTAGGGAGATTATCACAGTGACTACAAGATAGAATTAAGCAGCACATTTCTAAAATGCTACAACAGCTAGTGAAGCACCCTACACAATCTCAACCCAGTAGATCCTACAAAAAAAGCATAACAACCCAGATAATGACTCTGCCATAGGACAACACCAACTAAAGAATGAGCATTGTACTGCAAACTACCATGACAATCGATTTTAAATTTTTGCTGTAGCATGCAACGTGTTTCATCCTTGTCTAATTGAAGCAGCTTTTATTAAAACCAAAAATCCTGTTTCATGCAGAAAAAAAAAATTGTTTACATGTTACAAGTAATCAACATTGTTTCTCCTTAGAGATTGCATAACTGTGTGTTAGTCCTTTCTGAGATTACACTATACATTTTGTACAGTACCTTTCTCATATGTGTGAAGATATTAAATAATTTGATTTTCTCTGGCTTGTCAATTTTGATGCAATAGCCATTGATGAGAGCATCATGAAAAGCTTTTGGCTCCTATGAAATTAACCTTGTTTAAAGTGATAATAAGGAAAAGTGGAAAATGAGTCTGTCATAGTCAATTTTCATCAATTGATCCACTTTTCTAAAACCCACTTCTGATACCAGTATGCAATACTAGATAAGTTGTCCTTTACCTAATAGTCGCAAAGCATAACTGGCAAAGATTAAACACTTAACTCTTTGCCATATTGATTGATAATGAAAAGCATAGTCCAGGGAGTTTTTTTAAAAAAAGCAAGGCAAAAATTTTCCCTAAATTTAGTAATTAATTCCGTCTTTATTTGTTTGAGCAATTTCAATTTTATATCATCTAAAGCTTGTTTCTTTCTGATTAAAATGATATGCAATTTATAAAAATTGAATAAAAAAATGAGTTAGCAATAAATAAAAGTATTGACCCTAGTTTTTCTTCAAAAAATGTTTTTTTTTCTTCTTGGGCCGCAGTGTGGAAAAATATATTAATTATTTTAGTCACTAACAGTAGCAAAAGATCTAAATTTTAAATTGGAAAAAAAAGTTTTTCAAAATTTGAAGTAATGAACAACTTATTTGAAAAAGTTTGATTGACATATTCTCATATCCTTGTGCATCTTGACAAGATTGTGTGTGTTTGCATGCACTTATAAAAAGTCACATGATCCAACTGAAGTAGAAAAGTCAAATTACAGAAACAAAAGAAGTTTTTCACATTGAAACACAGCAAATCACATGCTCTGAAGCATAGCAATGCATTAGAGAAAAAAGCTACACCTTCCGTGAAGGTTTCCCAGCTTGGCACTTCTTTTTGAAAAGCCTTCTGGAAAAGTTTCCTGGCACAAAAGAGTTAAAAACTAAAAGTTCTGTTCTGTAAAAACTTTCAGTCATAACATGGAATGCTATACATACTGTATATGCTGCATACTAAAAAATGCTAATGGTTCTTTAATCAAAATCTATTTTGAGTTTTAAATTGTTAGCATCACATTTGGTATATTAAGACACACATTTACAATAAATATCAAGTGGCAACACAGCAGACCAGTGCTACCAAAACAATTCAATGTCATGCCTCACTGTTTGGTGGCAAAAATGCTGCATCATCTATTAGTTTAAATTCTGCACCATTAACTCTTTTGTAGTGGTCCTCTATAATTTCAAAGGTTTGCTAATATCAGATTACTGAAATTGCAGTGGCCAGCTTTTCTTAATGCATGCTAATGCCATGTAATGCTTCATTGTACTTAAGTCAGATACCATAACACAGTGTTTCTTAAAGTGAGCCACTTGGCTCTCAGCTAGATCAACATTTAAAACCAGGTAAAGCTCTGGGACCTGATTCCATCTTCCCAGAGCTTATACTCTATGCTGGAGCTGTTTACATGACTTTTCCTCTTCCTGTTTGCGCCGACTCAAAATTCTCAAGATCTAGAGAAGAGTGCTTGTAGTCGCAATCCCAAAACCAACAAAGCTCGTGCAGGACCCAAAGAGTTATCGACCGATATCTCTGCTCTGTGTCCCATACAAGATCATTGAGAAGCTTATCTACACGCACGTTGAGCCACTAATTGATTCAGTACTCCCTAAAGAGCAGGCTTGGTTTTGATGTGGGAAGTCAATTGTAGAACTGTAGCCCAGCTACATCGTGCAAATGAGGCTATTCGACTGAAAAGACCCCATTGACAAGGCCAAACCATACTTCTTCACGACAACGCCAGGCTTCATGTTGCACAAGTCATCAAAGCCGCACTCCAAGAACTCAAATGGGAGGTCCTTCAGCATCCACCATATTCTCCGGACCTTGCACCCATGGATTACTATGTTTTCCACTCTTTGTCGAACCATATGAGGGGTGTTACCTTTGACAATGAAGAAGACCTTAAAAACTGGTCAACAAATTCTTGGATACCAGACCCAGGGATTTTTGGTGGAATGGCATCAACAAATTGGTTGAGAGGTGGGAGAAGGTTGTAAAAAGCAACGGAGAATACATAATTTATTAATTTATAGCCATAACTTTTCATTTTTGTTTAAATAAGAATCTTTGATAAAAATGCTATGAACATATTCCTCAACCTAATACATATATAAATATTGATGAATAGATCATAGCTAGATGATATATTAATTAGGGATGTGCCAAAGCTTCAGCATGCCAAATATTCCAGAACTTTTGCTGAAGCCAAAGGTAATTTTTGCCCAAGCTTTGGCAAACAATTTTCCATTATTATAAGATCCTTACACATGATAGCTGATATAATTCATTTATTATATCAAGTACAAAGCTTATTACAAAATCACATGCTATTGCTACTGTGATGTGTTTTTCATCTGTTTTGAAACATGTTTGTTTACACTGACTTACAGCAGTGGTGTGCAGTCAGGGCATGCAAGTCATGCTTTGCATGACCAACAAACTTTAGTGTGATGACCTTTATTTTTTTAGTTAATAAAGAACACCATGGTTTTGGGATGAAATTGGAGAAATATGAAGCTGATCTAAGGTGAAGACCTTGTTTTTTTTTTTATAGAACACTATGATTTTGGAATAAAAAGTCAGAAACCTGAGACTGATTTCAACTGAAGACTTTTTTTTTGGAGAGCACTATGCTTTTGGGATGAAAAGTCAGAAATCTAAGAGTGATTACAATTGAAGACTTTTTTTTTTCAAGAACACCATGATTTTGAGACAAAAATTGATCTTTGTCTTAGAATCACAGACAAATTTTTGACCTATCCTTAATGTATTGCATGCCAACTGCATGACCAGCCTCAGAGGTCACTGCACAACACTGACTTACAGTAGCCCCACTTTGTTCCATCTTTCCTTCTGTTGTGCTACCACTAAGCAAGGAATTAAGCAGTAAGATGCCTAACCTTTAGATTGATAGTAGTGTGTGCTATGTTATCACTGTCTGAACTTTCAATTTGTAAGTTTCTATGGTTTTAATATAAAATTTAAAAACTTCTTGTTTGTCTGAGTGCCCAAAAAAATATTTGTTGTAAATAATGTTATTTTATAATTAGTCAGTAGCTAATTAATTATATTACTAAAGTGTATGCTGTATTATATAATTGTTATAAACAATTGCATCTTTTTAAGTGTATAGATATCATCATGTTGATCATTGATGTTTTAGATCTTAGCATTCACAATATGGAGAACTAAGCTAATCATTATTTATAATGCCGAAACAAGGTGAAAATCTGTAATGGGATTACTTCAAAATAAGTAATGAGGATGTTAGCAAAGCTGTCTGCATACTTTGCAAAAATAATTTATCAAGAGGGAGCAAGGACCCTCACAAATTGACAATAACAACAAATCTTTGTTGAAGCCACTTTGCCAAAACAAAAATTTACTGATTTGCACTTTGCTAAATCTAAGATCAATTATATATTATCCAAGTGTTCAATAGGTTAAGTTCTATATCTTCTAGGATTCTATATATACAGAATTACTCTTGATCCAAAACTATTAGGTTGTCAAGAAAGTTCTTGTGATTTTTGACATTTAAATTCAGATGAACATATTTCAGCTCAAACAAAAATTTTTAATCAAAATAAGCACCAATCTCTCTCAGGTGGTTGGAAATCATCATATAGGTTACATCTAAATCAGAGGCAAGCTCTCGAACAGTTACATATGTATTGGCTTTGACTAAGGCTCTTAATTGATCCTTGTCAACATCCAATGGCTGACTACTATATTCACATCTTCAAGACTTTTATCACTGGCACGAAATTGCTTAAACCACCACTGTGCTGTGCGTTCAATAGTGGTTCCTATACCAAACACTTGGTTTATGTCGCGAGCTGTTTCTGCAGCTTTACAGCCTAATTTAAACTGAAAAAGAAAAATGGCACAAATTTGTTTTTTTCCATTTTTGGTTTAACGTTCTGAAAAAAACATAATTTCTTTAAAATGATATACACAATACAAAAATACAACAAAAACTTGTTTAACCCTTTTGCTGTCCTGTGCATTACATGTGATACACAGGACAGCAAATTAAGGAGCAAGTTAAGAATTCACTCCTGCTATTTAAAACTCTTTTTTCTAATTTTTGAATTCTCTCGTTTTCAACTTGCTTCTCTCTCTCGTTCTTACTCGCTCTTTCTCACCGTAGTTATTTTCATCTGGTAAAGCATTAACCAAGCTGTACAATTTTACTTCTTGTAAAGAGCAACAGAGAAACAGAGTGAGAAAGAACAAGAGAATTAAAAAATTAAAAAAAAGAGTTTTAAACAGTGAGGGCGAATTCTTAACTTGCTCAAAAAAGAACCAGCAAAAAAACCCTTAGACAGCGAAAGGGTTAAAAATACATAATTTGAAATCAAAATTTGAAATACCGCAAAAACTTTCTTGACAACCTAATAACACTTTTAAAACTTGTAAATCTTACCATCATTAAAGAAAAACAAACGCTTAACATTCTCAAAGGTCAAAGCCCTCACTTCTACCAAATGAGGTAAACAAAAAAAACTAATTATCTCTACATTTAAAGCTATTACACCATATTGAAATATGCAAACACTGATTCTTAAATAACTGTTTCAAACACAAACACACTCTTTACATTATCTTAATGCATACTCAGATCTGCCCAGAAACCTGAAGGCCACAATCTTTCATAGCAATGAGCACACCATCATCATCATCTCAATATTAGATATAATACCAAAAGAATGTAGAGAAAACCTCAAACGCATTCATACTACTATCACCTTACAATACCTTGGTTCCAGAAAAAAAAAACAAAGTTACTAACACAACACCTTATGACATTCATTCATCAAAACAAACATTACCACGTCATATGCACAAAATTTGTGCACAAAGTCGGCAGCATGGTCGAGTGGTTAAGGTGCTGGGCTTGTAACCAACACGGTCTTGGTTCAAAACCCACTTGTGCCATTCTGTTGTGTCCTTGGGAAAGACACTTTACAGCACTTTCCCCTGCTTGGTGGTCTTGACAAGCAGTTCTAAATTACAGTCATATTTCTATTAAATTACAAGCGGACAGCAATATCTTGGTATCTTCGGAAGCAGGTCGGGGTAATTGCTTACCCTAAGTATTAGAACCTCCATCACTTCCTGCAATTCAGGAGGATAAATATAGAGATAAAATAAATAAAAAAAATAAATAAATTAACACAGCTCTGAGCCAACAAATCACTGCTTTTGCAAATTTACCTACATGCAGTAAACCCTGTATATCATTAAATAATATATTGGACAGATGTGCAAGGTTGATGACTTAAACAGCTACTTAAAGTCATCAAAACTCAATATTGTCACCAAAATATGTTTGTTTGTTTCACTATCTGTATAATATTACTGTGTTCAACTCTTAGATAGTTTTTTTTGCAAACTCGTATATGGTGAAGGCAGATAACTAGTTGATTTCTGGGGAAATGCTGGTGAAATTTTTTATTAAAAATGATCAACCTGGTCAGAAGAAAGGCTTTCAGCAGAAGCTGAAAAACAAAGTAATGAAATGTGTACATGAGTATAACAAAGCTATCAAAAGTGTATATAAGTATGCACTACAAAGAACTTTCTAAAAATGTTTGCCTTGATAGCTTGAATTATTAAAATTGAATATAGAGATAAGGATAAATAAAAAATAAAAATAAAATAAAAATAAAACAAAAATTGGCTAAAGGTGCAGCCTGGTAGGCTATGATGTAAAATATAGGTTGCAAGTTCAAGCCTTTTATTAAATGGTGCAAAATTTTGGTTCTGTTCTGTCTCAACCAGCAACAAAATAGTTTATAAATCAAAAAATGTTGATATTCAGTTAGCAACAATAGTGGAAAAATAATTACATTTCAAACCTTATTTACTTTATCTGTAACAAGAATTTGATTTAAAATAAGGGTGGGGCATAAATACTGTTACAAGATAAAATACAAACATATTTTGAAAAAAGCTTTTATTTCAATATTTAAATTTGCAAACATTCAAGACTCATACCAACAAACAATTTCACACAAACTTTATTCAAAATGCTTTCCTTTAGCCTTTACTACAGCGCGGAGTCTTCTGGAGAAATCATTGATGGAGGCACGCACTATTTTCATGGGAATTTTCTCCCATGCTTTCATCAATTTTAACTTCAGAGCTTCGATACTAGGGCTGGGTTTAGAGCAGGCTTCACTCTCAAGAATTGACCATAAAAAATAATCTAGAGGGTTGAGATCTGGTGAAGAAAGAAGCCATTCCTCTTTACTAATCCAGGTGGGGCAATTGTTTTCACACCACACTTGAGTCACCCAAGCTGTGTGACTTGTTGCTCCATCTTGTAGTGTCCAATTGTCTTCACCATATAGAGATTTGCACCATGGTATTAAAGCCCCTCTAAAATATTCTTTATGTAAAGTTCTTTGTTAATTTTAACCCCCGAGGGTACAAAAACCAGAGGGGATTTCCCCTTTTCAAAAATTGCTGTCAACACCATTACTGAAGCAGGTTTTTGTGTTGTGAAGACTTTCCTTGTATTGGCAGGGATTGAATCTAAGGTTTTTGCCAAAACTCAATCATTTTGGTGATTGTGCACCTGTTGCACAGTGAATAACTTTTCATCAGTAAAGATAAGATTTTACAGCATGCCATTTTTGAGTCGTTTCGACAATAGTTTGCTTCTTGCCAGTCTCTTTTCAATTGTGGCCTCTGAAATGAGCTGTCTCTTTTGCAGCTTTTAGGGTGACATCTTAAGATCATCGTGACAAATTCTGCGCATAGTTCTTGGTGATATTTTTGATTCCTTTGCCATTTTTCTTATCGATTTCCTCAGATTACGTCTGATTTTTTCTTTTACACTTTTAATCAGATTAGGTGTTCTTGTTGCAAGGGCGTCCTGATTGAGGTCTGTCTGTGATTGAGGGTATTTTCTCAAATCGATCAATCATTCATTTGATCAGCATTCGGTTGATTTCAATTTTTTTCCTAGTTTAAAAATTTCTGTGGGGCTAAATCCTTTTTTGTGGTGCTCAATAATGAATTTTCTTTTTAATTCTAGCAACATTGCACAGTGTATACTTAAAAATTTTCTGAAAAACAAGAACTGGGTATATATTTAAATAAATTGATAAAGCTAGTTTAGCTTTTTAGTTAAATTTATTAGTACTAAAATTGACATAAAATTTTGTAACAGGACTTTTGCCCCACCCTGTATTTTATAATGTGCCATATAAGCAAGGCTACCAGCAATTTTGACTCAATTATAAACTTGATAAAAACATTATTTCGCACACAGCTTGAGGTATACAACTCTTTATTGACAACATGAGTGGGTGAGGAACATGGTGATGGGAAGTTGCTGACATTTCTTTTTTTACATTTATATATAATTTGAAAAGCCCATGATGTAGCTAAGGTGCGAAACTTGAAGCAGGATTAACTGAGGGATTACTGTAGTAACCCTGCATATATGGGACATTCTAGGTATGTCATTAGCTCTTATTCTTGTTGTACCATCTGAAGTATTGTTAATTTGCTTTATTTGTCCATAATTTGTCAATTATATGTATAGATCTATTTTATTTTTCAGTAACTTTTTTCAGTACATAATTAGTCTTGTTGCTTCAAAAGTTTATGCATTTAGTGGTTCTTCTTTGTTTGGGGGAGATGGACAGGAGCTGGATGGTACACTAAATGACCAGACATGTTTCCATCAGCCAGATTGCCAGGTTCTTGTTGACAACTGAGATAGCACAGGTTCCATTTGGATGGTGATAGATGGGGCAAGATGTTGTTACGTGCTCAGCTGTCTGCTCCTGCACCACACTAGCAGGCCACCATAGAAGCCATACCACATTTGTGCTTTTCTAAGAGAAATAGACTGATGCTGGTTTGAAGATGGTTAAGCTTGACTCATGCAGGTTTGAAAAAAAGCTAATTTCCAGTGGTGTTGTGCTAACATTTTTAATAAATATATAAAATCTAGAGGCATTTTCTCACTACTCAATGTTCTGTTTATATTCTGCCCATCATGCTACACTGATGCCTGATTGGGCAAGGCTGTTCAGGAGTTCCAGTAAAGCAGGCACAAATAGGTATCTCGATTTAACTTGCCGCAGCTGTTTACCAAGTGGAGACAGGAACCTTTCATGTAGGAGGTGTTTAGGCTCCTGAGCAGGGTAAACTAGAGACAGTACAGCTTTTTGTTGGCAAAACTCAGTTATTTAGTAGTTAAATAAACACAAAAAAAGTTCAAGCAAAATTTAATTATAGCATTGAAAAATTGAGTTTACACTTAAAAAAACAGTGATGATGTTACAAAATATATAACATACCTTTGTAAATGATCAAATTCTACATGTGGTGGAGGGAGAGGTTTGGGAACTATGTATTTATCATAATCATCATTTGCCCGAATATTATGCATAATAAAGGTAAAAGAGTGTTTACACAATGGGCAAACAGCCTAACAAAAAAATTGTATCACCAACAATAAAATATTTATAAAAGGTTAGATTTCAACTGTGTAAATAAAAAAAATTAAAGAAATAAGAAAATTGGCAATGTAACTGAAAACAGTGCTTAGAAATTAGGGGTGCTTGCAGCTCCCTAAAGCAGTGATTCCCTAAAGCTTTTCAAACCTCTTAAACCCCTATGTTATTCAGCAAGCTTTGTCACACCCCAATTTATTTGCCGAATTAAAACAAAAAATTAAACTTGGTTAATGAAATAAAATCAAAAATAAGTCAACATGTTGGGTCAATGGATCTGGCTTTTTGGTGACAATTTGGGAGATTCGTGAATTTATTCCAGAAAAGATTGCCCTCATGTCATGTTCACATTTAAGCCTGTTTTCTTTTTAAGCTCTACCAGTATAGAAAAAACATGCTTGTAAAAATAGGTGGTTACAAAAGGTGTAAAAACCTCAAGGCATTGTTAGTGATATGCAGATACCTTTTCATTTGTTAGTACCAAAATGTATTAAGATTTTTGCTTCTAAAAATGTGTCTTTGAGTGTTGCTCTCTTGAAACTCAATAATGTCATTGATGTACAGATTGTTTATATCTGTGGTTGTGGTATCAAATGTAAAAGGCTGCTGTATCTATGCTGAATATTGTTGTAGTTCAGAAACGTAGCTTTCAAATGATTGTTTCAACTCTCACAAGTGCTCAACAACTACTGGTTTACGTCTCTGTGCTTGTTACCACTTCCTTCATCATTAATTGCAGTATTGGAGTTGCATAAAAGTTTGTCTAAAAGCAGAAAATTAGCAAAGTGGTTTTCGAATCACTGCTGTGACAATTGCAATTTTTTTCAAAAAGCACTCACCTTTTTTCAGCCTTTATCATATTGAAACCATTTCCTTCCATTTGACAATTAAGGGCACTGAAGATTTCAACCAAATAAGCCAAGGCAAGAAGAAAATTTGGCTTCTTGAACTGATTTGAGTGCCAATGATATTGTACGGATTTTTCAAACAGGTGGATAACTCTACATGCAATTCAAATAAACAATTAACCACCTTTTCTCAAGAGAGCCAATAAACTTCAGAGTGGTACACAAGGATTTTGAATTGTAAGTTCATTTGTTCACTCAGCTGCATAAAAGTGCAAGGATTGAAAGGACATCCTTGCACATAATTAACAATTTTAGCAACAACTTTGAGGGCTTCAGTGAGTTTTGGCAGCAGCATTTTAGATATGAGTGCATGTTTGTGCAGCATGTGGTGGTTAAATGTGATGTGTGAAGCATCGTTCTTAATCAAGGTCTTAAACTAGGCCTGCAATCTATCATTGCAGTAGCTCCACTAATACATACTGAAAAAACCATGGTTTATGAAAGGCCATTACTTGCAGAGAAGTCATCTAAAACCTTTTTCATATCAGTCACCTTTGCAGAGATTGCAAAGGGTTTGCAAAACAGAAACTCTTGCTTAATCTTGTGTCCTTTAATGTAATAAACAAATCTGAGGAGCTGGTTTAAATTAGCTATGTCAGTTGTCTTGTGTAGCTGTAGACTAAACTTTGTGGGACTAGCCTTCTAATTTGCTAACACCTGACTGAGAATATTATCACTCATGTCATCTATTCTGATTCTTACATTATCATTTAAAAGAGGCACTTAATAAAGCCTGTCTTTTGTTGCCTTTTTGAGATAAGTATCAGCCATTGGCAGTGCAGCTGGCTTGAAAAGTGTTTCACTGCTAATATGCAGATTTGCCTGTTTGCAATTAGATATGCCACTTCATATGACACACTGAAAATTAGTTTGTCAACTAGAACAAAACGATAAAACATAATAATATCATTTGCATAGAGTCATGCTCTTTTTCATTTAAATTCAACAAGTGTGATGTCTTTATATTTTTCTGATTCAAAAACTTTGGTAAAATGCTGTCATAATTTAGCTGGCACTAGACTGGAGTTGCTCAACTTAACACTGCAAAGAATACATTAAGTAATTTCAAAAAAAGTTTATTTAATGTGGAGTTGGACCTCTTTTAGCTTTACACACAGCTGCAATACATCTAGGAATGGAATCATACAGCTTCCTAACTTTGTCCACAAGAATTTTCAGCCATTCTTCCATCAAAACCTTTTCAGCTCTTTAAGACTAGATAGTGGAGGATTTGTCTCATTTGTTCCTCATTTTTTTCCCTAGAACACATCACAAATCTTCAATAATGTTAATGCTGCTTAATACAAATGATTTTTTAAAGAGTTTAAATAATAAAAATTACTCAAATATCCTGTGTACTAGCCTTGCTGCAAATTGGCACATTTGCCATAAACAACATGAATCCTTGATATTCTACCCAATTTTCACCAAACCTTTTACTGAAGGTTGCAAGAGCAGCTCATGCATAGATTAAAGTATCCTTCTTTAATCTTGATAGGGTTGAATATTTTCCCAACTTATCTCATGAGACATAAAAGTGTTTTGCACAAACTTCAAAGTTTTGTTTTTGCACAGATTAAACAATCGAATATGTCAAGAAATTTCTTCAAGTTAATTATGTGAAAAAATTATCATTATCATCATCATTTTTAGGGAAAACATTAAATTAATTCAGTGTATTTCCCTTTGCCCACTTGTCCTTTTGGTGTTGCGGGGGGAGCTTGAATTGTGATCTCGTATTATCCAGACCTCCTACAACTAGCAGTAATTCTGCTGCTGAAATTTCAAGATGTGACCAAGCCAGGTCCTCAACATAATTGTGCCAGCCAGTTCTGGGTCGCCCTCTAGGCCTTTTACCATTTGTGTCACATGGCCATTCCAGCACAGTTGCGATTGTTTTATGCAGAGTAGTAGTAATCCGATGTTCAGAGACTGATGAATGTAAGTGCTTTTAACTTTGTCAAGATAAATCTTTGACTTTTCGCAAGAAACCCATTTTGGCTGCCTGCACTTGGGATCTCACTCTTTTAATCATGACCCAACACTCATGATTATAGGTGAAGATAGGAATAAAAACTGATCTAAAAACAAAAAACTTTGCTCTTGCACACAGCTCTCGTTCCAGTAGAACTGATTGGCAAAGCTGGCACATTACTGCCCTTGCTTTTCCAATACATGTGTCCAGTTTGTTATCCTGTCTACCATCACTCAAGAATGCAACTTCAAGGTACTTTTTGTCTGTTGAAGAGTTACTCAATTTATTTAGAAAGAACACTGGACAGGGTGTTTTGACAAACACATAATCTCAGTTTTAGCCATACTAATTTTTATTCCAGCATCCAAGCATGCATCAGAAAACTGATCAAGTGTATTTTGGAGATCACTTTTGTTTAAGCTTAACAATGTATGATCATCTGCAAACAGCAGGCATCAAACATTACACTCCCCAAATGTGACATCACTACTGGAGGAACTGTCTCTGTCTATCTTGTCCATGTATATAATGAAGAGGAGAGGAGAAAAAATACATCCCTGTTGTAGTCCAACACAGACACTATTCTATCTAACTTTTTATCTCTATATTTATCTACCTGACTTGCAGGAAAGTGACAAAGGCACTAATACATAGGGTAGGCAATTACCCCAATCTGCTTCCAAAAATGGCAAGATATTGGTGTCCGCTTGTAATTTAATAGAAATATGACTGTAATTTAGAACTGCTTGCCAAGACCACCAAGCAGGAGAAAGTGTCTTTCCCAAAGACACAACAGAATGGCACAAGTGGGTTTAGAATTAAGACCATATTGATCACAAACAAGATGCTTTAACCACTCGACCACCCTGCCCAGAGGCACACCCAGGGGGCTGATTTGGATTTCATGTCAGCCCCCTTTTTGCCTGAATCAGTCCCTTTGAATGCTAATATGCAACAAGATAAAACTTTTGCACCGATAAGTGATGTTTCGTGCCAACTTAACTATAATAACTGGTTTCTATTTTTCTTTTTTCAAAGGGTAGAGACAAGTGTGTTTTCGCACATTTTCGCTTCAGTGTTTTTTTCAGACATTGTCCCAATTTTTAATAAAATATCCAAAAAATTTTAAGCATTTTCAGAAAAATGTTTGAAGAAAATTTAAATGGTTTGCACAAAAGTTTGATCTATAAAATTCGTTTGCCGTTTTTAGTATCTACAATGTTCAACAAAAATTTTGCATGATGCTTAAAGTATACACTAAACATTGCTCACTTCCTAACAGCTGCAACTATACAGTGAATGAGTTTAAATTGCCAAAACAATTGTGAAAACCGTTATTTACATTTTACTGCATTTAAAAAAAAACTCAAAACTATGGATCTTTAGTCAAATTTGCTGCTTTTGCACTGGATGTGGCACCCAATGACCATTGCCCAGGCAACAATCATTTTATTCCAAGTTTTTTAACTATGAATTTATCCAATTTATCATAGCTTTTTTTTTATGACATTACACTCATCTTTTGTGACACAGTTTGCTTTTAAAAGATTATGCACTATGAGGATATTGTAGTTCTGCTCAGCTGAACTGCAGAAGTGCATTATTTTATAAAGTAATACAGCGCCTATACATATCGAATTTTGCGATTGCAAATTATTAATTGTGATGTAACAGTTTACCTTACAACTTTGAAATAGTACTGTAGTTTTTTTAATTGTAACAATTTTTATGGCATAATAATTTGGTTAGTACATTCTGGCAAATTCTGATGGCCACACATATAAAATTTAAATTTTAAAATTTAGTCAATTACAGTAGAAAGAAAAAAGTTATTCAGGTGTTTTTGTGATATTGAGTTTAATTTTATCACAAAAACCATTAAATCTCCAAAATATCTGCTAAAATTTATTGTTTATATGGAAACAGAATTTTTTAGCAACTTGAAATTCCATTTTTGTAAAATTTTAAGTAGCCTATAGTTCTTTAACATTGTTCCTGACCAGAACTCATTTTGCAAAATAAATAAGGCAAACAAAAAAACAAGACTTATAGGTTTTCAACAAGTACAATGTATTCTCTAAAGAGATGTAACCGATCAAATGAAATTTCAACGAGTTAAATAGGAACGGTAAAAAAGCGATTAAAACAAATTATCAAAGAGGATGATTATTATGCGACAGGCCTGTTTCGGTCATATGGAGCTCATCAGGCATAACTTATCATAACCTTTATGGTGAAATGGTAGTGCCAAAAGTTAAGGTGAGAATTCCATGAAGTGACTCTTTTGGAAAATTTGGAAATAGAAATAGGAATTCTTATTTCCAAAAGAGTCACTTCATGGAATTTTCACATTAACTTTTGGCACTACTATTTCACCTTTTACAATAAGTTATGCCTGATAAGCTCCATATGACTGAAACAGGCCTGTCACATAATAATCGTCCTCTTTGTTAATTTGTTTTAATCGCTTTTTTACTGTTCCTATTTAACTCATTAACACGTTAAGTGCCTTATGACAGATATATACGTCACGAAGCGTTATGCGCAGAGTGCCTTATGACGGACGTATACGTCATAAGGCACTCACTCATCGTTTCAGTGCAAAGGACGATATTTTCGTCATGTTCGCCTGGACATTCGTTTTGCTTCGTTGCGCAGGAATGTGTGCGTGTGTTAGCATGTATGTGTGCACATAGCCGTACCTGCCGGGGGGGCAATTGCCCCCCCAAGTTTCGAAGATTTGGGCAAAATTAAGATTTTTTGGGCAGTAAGAAGAAAATATTTGGGCAAAACCATAATTTTTTGGGCAGCGATACGAAAAATTTGGGCAAAGTCAAGAAATTTAGAGAGGTGACAATGAGGAACTGCAAAAAATAATAACCCAAATTTGGGTGAAGACCTTTTTTTTTTTTTAGAGATCACCATGATTTTAGGACAAAATTGGTTTTTCGTCTGAGAATCTCAGACAATTTTTTTGTCATATCCGAAATGTACTATAAAATCATGATTTGGGCAAACGTCACAAAATTTGGGCAAAGCTTCATTGCCCCCCCAAAATTTTTTGGGCTGGTACGGCTATGTGTGTGCACGTTTCTCATTCATAAAAAAGATTCCTACTGGGAATTTTCATACTCTTTCGAGCCGCTGAACTGACCACCATGATTTTGGGAAAAAAGTAGGGAAATTGGAGATTGATTCAAAGTGAAGACCTTTTTTTTGGTCTTTGTCCTAAATTCGGAAACAAATTTATTTTGTCCGCCCCTTTAAAAATTTTTTTGTTGGTGCGCCTATGTCTGTGCAGAATTCCGCCTATTTAGATATGGCAACCTTAGGTTGTACCTATGTTAAATAATCTTTTGTTTAATTCACTTTTTATGCTTGCAATAACGTCAATAAAAAAGGTTGGGTTGCCACAAAAAAAGGTTGAGAAGCACTGCTGTACTCCTTCGAGATAGCGATTAAGCACGAGATGACGTAACGGGAAAAAGTGCTTGGCACCAGCGTGCATGCGTGCGCGATACGCGTCTGGCACTTAACGTGTTAAAATTCCATTTGATTAGTTACATTGTGATCTCTTTAGAGAATAGATTATACTTGTTAAAAATTGATTTTTTATATTTTGCATCTGCTTCGGCCTGGTTCCCTTTTAAATGTTTTTTAACATTAATCATGTTGATTAAGTTATAGCAGCGTTTCTTGATTCTCAGTAATTTATAGGTTTTACTTTCTGTTTTAAAACAACACTAGAATGATCGGTGCACTACTTGGCTTTTAGATATTGAGCTTAAATCTACAGAAAAAAATGCCGCAATTGCAAGACACGATAAAGTCTTCACAACGACGCAAAGCATTGCTTGCGCTTGCGGAGTTTACTAAAGTAGGCTGTTATTAAAAAAAAACGTGGGGTGTGGGGAGGATTTTCCTCCACATTTGAAAAGGTGTTGAAATTCTGTCAGCCCCTTTTTTGGGGGCTGGGTGCATCCCTAACCCTGCCAACAGTAAAATAGCTTTATTTTTATGCCATTGATATGAACACAGACTTCTGACTCTTTTGTACAATTATTTGATAGCTAGCTTTAATAGCTGACCTCTGACATCATACTCCAGCAGTACTGTCCACAGCTTGTCTCTTGGAACATGATCTATGCTTTTTAAAGATCTAAAAACCATTTATATACCTTTTTGGCATATTCCCATGATTTCTTAAAAACTTGCTAAAGGGCAAAGATCTGGTCCATGGTAGATCTGCTGGGACAAAATCCACATTGTGCATTCTAAACTATTTCATGGCATCTCTTTTCAAGGTACTTTAAATAGACCTTTCCAGGAAAAATTAATAAAAAAAAGGCTCCTGTAATGGGTGCACTTCTTCTGGTCTCCTTTTTTATAAATAGGTATCAACACACTGGTCTGCCATTGCTTTGGTACCTCACCAGTTTTCCAAGCTACTTGGAATACACCAATCAACCAACAAACCTTAAAGTTATTGATGGCGTTCAACATTTCAAGTCGAATATCAGCTTCAACAGAGGCCTTGCCAGCTTTCAAAGATATGATTGCTGTGCTCAACTCTGCTTTGGTTAGATCAATTTCTTCACCAATTTCTTTCTCGGATATTTCCAAATGTTGGACTGTTACTGAATATAAGAGCTCACAAAAGTATTCTTTTAATATCGCTTTAAATAAAGTCGATTTTTTCGGAGCCATAAGCTTTTCGTGACGCTCTCATCAGTGGCAATCGCATCAAAATGGGACAAACCAGAGAAAATCAAGGTATTTATAGTCTCAACAGTTGGGAGAAAAGTGCTGCAGTCTCGGAAAGAAGAAAGGCACAATTGCACAGTGTGGTGCAATACAGGATGTTCTCGGAAAGGAGAAACGCACTATGTGCAATTACCCAGGAGAAACACTGTTACTCGCAACTTAGGTTATTTGAAAAGTTTCAATGTGTAAACAAATTCCTTTTGCTTACATAAAACTGGATGTTTGGTTTTGATAAAAGTTGCCTCGAGTAGACACAGATGGAACGAGTTGCATGCCACAGCAAGAATTTTAAAACGTTTGTCGTTATAATTAGCAGCACATTGCTCGTTGTCAAGCAAGTGTTGTCCTATGGCAGAGTCACAATCCGGATTGTTACGTTTTAGCTTACAGGATCTGCCAGGTTGAGATCGTGTAGGACGCTTCGCTTGCTGTTGTAGCCATTTAGGAACATGCTGCTTGATTCTATCTTGTAGTCGCTGTGATGTTCGTCCTACGTACCTACTGTCACAGTGGCACGAATATTCATAAACAACGGAGCTTTTCAGCGTGGTAGGTAAAACATCTTTGCGGGCTACAGGCAACATGCGTTTCGATGTAAATACAACTCTGGTGGTAACGGAGCCATAGCAGCTTTCAACAGCCGTTTTGACGTTTTTGTCAAGACCAATAGAAGCTTTCCCTATCCAAGGAACTCTCAAATATACGGGACACTTCTCAGGACCAAATCGTTTGGGCATAGAAAACTGAGCAATTTTCTTGGAAATGTTGCAGTCAATAATAGATTCAGGATAACCATTGTCCAATAGAATGTTCTTGATATGCTTAATTTCTTCGTTTAGTTTAGATTTCGTGCATATCATTAGTGCCCGGTGTACCAAAATTGATATAAGATTTGTTTTTTGTTTAGTGGGACTGAAAGATTCCCAACGTAAGTACTGTCCAGTAAAGGTAGGTTTTCTATACACACTTGTTTCAAAACCGGTAGCTGTTCGTTCCACGTTAACGTCGAGAAACGGTAAACAATTATTTTTCTCTTTCTCAAAGGTAAATTTGAGGGAAGGATGGAGACAGTTTAGTTGTTTGAAAAAGTTATCCGACTCTTCTTCATTGCGAAACATAGCAAATGTATCGTCAACGTACCTAAAATATGTGGAAGGTTTTGATTTTTGAGAAAAGAGTTTTTCTTCATAAAACCCAACAAAGATGTTAGCTAAGGCTGGGCCTAGTGGTGAACCCATTGCAACCCCATCAGTTTGCTTGTACATGATGTCGTTAAAGCTAAACTCTACTCCAGATGTGGCACTTTTCATCAGTTCAATGAAGACAGCCTTCGAAATAAGTGGTTGTGCATCCGAATCGTCGCAATATAAGGCATCTGCACAGATATTAATGGTCTCTTCAAGTGGGACGTTTGTAAAGAGGCTTGAGATGTCGAAGGAGCACATGAAAAGATTGTTAGCATCTTTAGAGTTTTGAATAGCATCAGCAAACGTAAATGAGTCACGAATACAATGGGTCGAGAAACGCTTTAATACCGGTTCCAAGAGGCTTGCTAACCACTTGCTGAGCTCATGATGGGATGAGCCTGTCATAGATAGTATCGGTTGTAACGGTACGTTTGTTTTGTGCGTTTTGGGTAAACCATACATTCTGGGTCTTTGTGATCCGGTGGGACGAATATTTTGGTAAAGACTTTTAGGTATTGAATCTTCTTTAAATAGTTCTAGTAAGCGTTTTTGAAGTTTTGATTCAATATTAGCAGTGTTGTCGTTGCTTGAGGTAGGTCCAAGTTTTTCAAATTTTGATGGATCATCAAGTATTCCTAGCATTTTATCTATAAAGTCATTCTTGTTCAGAATGACTACTCCTGAACCCTTGTCCGGTTTGGTGATGACAATGTTTTCATTGAAATGCAAGTTGTTGAGTGCTCGAAAGCATTCTCCATGAAAAGCAAAATCACGTGAGTCAATCTCTTCACCACAGTAGAGATGGGCAAGGTCTGTAAGTCTAGCCTTCAAAGAAGATTGATCATTTTCTGATGAAACTCTGTGATGGCCCAATTGGGCCCACAACGATTCAAATTCTGCAAAGACTTCTTCTCTGCATATTGATTTTGGTGGAAGGCTGAAGTTCAGACCATGCGATAGAACAAAACTTTCCACGTCTGATAATACATGGTTCGAGAGGTTCAAGATATGTTTCTTTGTACAACTCAGCATATTTCCGAATCTTTTCTTTTTTAGAGTGGCAAGCAAGGATTCATTTCTGTTATGAATTTTCATGCTTGTCTTTTCTTCAATCATAGCGAGGTATCTGTAAAATCTAATTTTGTCAAAGTATGACAGAAATTGACAGGCTGTACGTAAAAGATTTCGGTAAGGACTCAATGTTTGGGACCAACTCGAGTACAAACACTGTGTACTGTGTGTGGGTAAATATCAACTTCCAATTATACAGTGCGTGAAAAAATGGCTTTTCAATTATAGACATGTTTGGATTTTTTCATAGCAAACCATAAACCTTAAGGACACACAGATCACACTAAAAAACTGAATTTTTTCATAAATTACTAGGTTGTTGTTAATTTTGTTTGAAGGGTATCCACTCCAGGTCAGGCACAAATAGGACTGGGGCCAAGGGTTTATCCTTTTACTACCCCAGACTGCTATACTGCCTGAATCAGATGCTGGCAGTGGTGCTATTAAGCCAGCATCGAGTTTTATCATCCAAAACCGTCAGACCTTGTGCTCCATGTGGTTGCCCAATGTATAGGGCACGCTGTTAGTACATGGTCTGTGTATGCTCAGAGGTGCCACACTTGCAATTCAGTGAAGGAGCAAGACCCCATTTGTGCATGGATGAATGGAATCGCCCAACACCAGTCTGCAAGCAGTTGAGCTTAACCCAAGCTGCTCGAGGTAAGCCCATCCCAACAGGCCTGGCACTGGTCCCGGGCACAAAAGCACGGAGCCTGGAAGCATTTTCACAATACTCCGTTTTACATTTGTGATTTGTCCATTCAGAAGCACGGATGCCAAGTTTGGCAAGGTTGTTCGAGACACTGTCTATGAGGCAAGTGCAAGCACTGCTACACCAGACTGGCGCACAGTACTCAGCTGTTGAGTAGACTAGAGATAAGGTGGCTATGCATAGTGTTTTAGCACCAGCACCCCATCCCAAGCCCACAAGTCGCCTCAGCAGTGTGACGCGCGAGGATAGTTTTTTGTGAAATGCCACTAGATGATGACAAAATGTGAGCGATCTGTCCAGTTTTACCCCAAGTAGGGGTTGGACAGAACGGTAAAAGTCTACCGTTGTTGTAGACCTTTAGCTCACGTTTGGCCTTTCAGTTATTTAAGTAAAGATTGTCATCACCGTCTTAGTGTGACTGAGGTTCAACCTCCAAGTCGGAAGATGCGCTGAAAGTGTAGACATGTCTTGGTTTAAAGTCCCCTCCAAGTTCTTCCCATTTCCAGAAGAGTGCAACAATGCTAGATCATCAGCATAAGCAAACTTTCTGGAAATCATGGAAGGCAGATCGTACGTATAGATGTTAAATAGGAGGGGAGCCAAGACCGATCCCTGAGGAATGCCGTTTTTAAGACAACGTAGCCTGCTTTGCTTGCTGTCACCGGTGGTAAGGGTGAAACTTCGATTTCGGACAAGCTCCATAATCATTCTGACCATGTGCTTATCTGGAAGTAGTCTCAGCAGCTTGCAGGTAAGGCCACGGTGCCAGACAGTGTCATAAGAAGTTGTCAGATTAACAAATAGGGCACTGGCCTTATTTTTAGCCTCAAAAGAACCCTCGATGTTCTCGGTCAGCAGAACAACTTGATTTACAGTAGACTTCCCGCATCAGAACCCATTCTACTTTTTAGGAAGAAGTGGATCGATTAATGATTCAACGCGGGAATAGATAAGCCTCTCGAGGATCTTGTAGGGACACAGAGCAGAGATATCGGCCAATAACTCTTTGGGTCCCCCATGGGCTTTGCTGGTTTTGGGATCGTGACTACAAGTGACCACAATTACTAGGTAATACCTAAGCTTTTTTAATAAATTACACCAAATTACAATGTGCAGTAAAAAAATAATGCAATTTTTGTTACTTATGAAATTTGGTATAGATATTAAGGCATTTTATACTCAGCAGATTTAAGTGTTTCCAGTGTTTTTTGGTATAAGTAAGCATATATATATATATATTTAGCTTAGATTACTGTGAAATGGCAACCCCATTAGAAGTTTATATGAAACAAAGGGCAGTAATTGAATTCCTTGTTGCAGAAGGAGAAACTCCTAATAACATTCACAAGAGATTGCTAACTGTTTGCAAAGATGAAGCCTTGGATTATGACAACATGTGAAGATGGACCCAACGTCTGATTAAAAATTTTGAAAATTCCAAAAAATTGAAAATTGGAATCTTAAGAGATGTGCCTTGTTCTGGCCACCCATAAACTTCTGAAACAACAGCAGACACTTAAATCAGGGCTGATAGGTACATAACCCAAGATGAGTTGGCATCAAAGCTTGGAGTAAGCCAAGGTAGCACTCATAATATTGTTAATTTTCTTGGTTTTTCAAAAGTGTGTGCCTGCTGGATTCCAAGACAGCTGACAGATAAGCACAAAGCTGAAAGGGTTAACTGCATGAACTCAGTGAAAAGAGATAACATGAACTCATGAACTCCATGAAAACAAAACTCCATGAACTCAGTGAAAGAGATAACACATTCTTTGACAGGCTAATAACTGGTGATGAAACGTAGATACATTATTACAAACCAAAATCCAAAAGGCAATCAAGAGAATGGTGCCATACAACATCCCCAAAACCATAAAAGTTCAAGGCACAAAAGTCAGCTGGAAAAATCATTGTCACTATCTTTTGGGATGCCCAAGGAGTCATTCTTGTTGATTTTTTACCAAGGAGAAAAACAATCAACTCTGAAGCATATATCGAGACCCTACAAAAACTTAGAGTAAAAATCTGATGAGTAAGACCCATTTGGAGATGGATAAAGTTTTGCTTCAACATGACAATACCTGAAAACATATGAGCATCAGAACAAGAGAAGCAATTGAGTCATTTCATGTCAAATTAACCAAAAAAAATTAAAATTTTAACTCATTGTTTTAGATTTTTTGAAATTGAATTAAGATTAAAGAGAATTTAATTCTGATTGAAAAAAAATTGATTTTTCAAAATCAGTTAAGTGGTTTCAAAATCACAGCATTTTCAAAATAACCACTTTTTGTACTCATTCAACCATAACATGTAGTGATTTTGATACAACCCATTTGGAAACAGCCATAACTTTTGTTATGAAATGAGATAAAGCTTGAAATTAAGTTCTTCAAAAAGCTTACTAATAATTCTTTATTTTACCACAAAAGTTTTATGTATTTACTCAGGGGTCAAGGGCCAAATACGACAGAAAAAATCAAGTAGTTTTTAAAATCAGTCAAGCATGACAGAAGTTCATAGTTTTAGTAACTCAATTCTAGATATTTCAATTTTTTCAAGTGACATATCATATGAAAATCTTTTTATATTTGAAGAATTATGAGGAAATTTGGAATTAATTTTTAAACAAGCTGCATAAAGATGAGAAACACCAGACTCGAGTTTTGCTCTCACTGACGAGCTCTAATGAGAGCGAAACTCGAGTCTGGTGTTTCTCATCTTTATGCAGCTTGTTTAAAAAAAGAAAATCTTTTTATGTAAAATTTTTTTTGAATAATTTTATTAGTGATATTATATAATATTTTGTTAATTATAGGCTAATTAGAAAGTTCACTCTCAAATAATCAAAATAGTGGTACAATATTAGTAAAGTAATTATTAATAAACTTAAGTACCTCAGATTTTCCAGGGCTGGGGAGCCGGAGCCCGGAGCCTCAGAGCCAGCCAATTTTGAAGGAGCTGGAGCTGGAGCCAGAGCCAAGTTTTAATATTGTGTGGAGCTGGAGCCATCAAAATTTTTGCTGGCTCCAGCTCCTAACAATATATTTTTTTACATTTAAAAGTCAATTAATTAATTCGTGGATCTAAATGAGCATTAAGGTAATGTAAAAAGTGTGTTTGTTTTTGAATCATTTGTTTAAGATAAGTAGCATGGAGTTTGAGATGGGTGCCCATTGGTAGGACACTGGTTTTGTCTTGCAGGTCTTGAATATTTGTATGCAGCCAGTAGCAATGAACAAAGCTGTGTTCTAAATGGTTTACAGGTTCTTGATGTTGGTGTTTGGTATGGTAGGGTTCCATATGGTGTTTGCATATTCCAATATGGGCCAATGTTGGCTTTAAATGTAGAGATGATTAGGTTGTTTTGTTTACCTTATTTGTTTGAAGTAAGTGCTTTGCAAATGTTAAGTGTTTGTTTTGCTTTAATGACGCTGAGATTTATCTATTGTGAAAATGTTATTTTGGGTCAAAAGTTGACTGTTATGTCATTAGCGTATGTTGAGATTAGTATGTCTTTTGGGAGGAAATTAATCTCAAAGATGTAAATTTTAAACAATGTTGGAGACCGAATTCCAACTTGTGGTACTCCAGATGTTGATTTATTTGAATTTTGACAGTGTGCCATCGTATTGAGTGCATGCTTGTTGTCCTTAAATGCTGGTGGCTATGAACTTAATGATATTTGTAATGTTTGTTAGTATAAGTTTGCTTTTGTTCACAATATCAAATGCCTTGCTCATGTCCGAAGCTACAGCTACAGTGTGAGGTTGTCTTGAATTGTTGAAGCCTTTTCTGATTTGCTGTAAGATGTTATGCAAAGCAGTGTATATTGAGGGTTTATATTAGAAGTTATATTGATAAGAAATAACTGGAATGTTTTCTGTTATTTATGGTAGAAGCGCTTTCTCCAGTGCTTAGGAAATGGGTGATAGAAGTGATATGGATCGGTAGCTTGTGCCAATGTTGTGGTCCTTGTTTAGTTTTAAAGTGAAAATGCTTTGAACACCTTTTCCAAGATGTAATATTGTGTTCATATTGGGTGAAGTGTTGTACATATTTATGAGGTATTTGATAGAAGGTGATCCCAAGTGTCTCAAAGATGACTACCATAGGTAAATTTTACCATGGTTGTTTTCGTTGTTTGGGGTGATCTGTTTTGTTTGCAAGTGTGATCACATTGCTGAATGAGCTTGCAGATATGCCTTAGCAAGTGCAGTGCAATTCGTACTGTTTTAATTTTTTTCTAAAGATGAAGAGTCTGTCAACATCCGTTATTGCCTCGACAAAATGTTTGTGTGCCTCATGGACACTTTATGGACACTTATAGACCCTATTTCAATATATTTTTCACGATTATTGTGAAATGGAGTCTATGGAAGATGAGATCTTCAAAATGATGTTTAAATAATGTCCAATTGGATTTTTGGTAATTTGTTATTGTTTTAGTGAAGTGGAATGGCATTATTTTGGTCTTGTGATGTGTACTGAAGGCAGAGAGTAACAATAAATGATCTGATGCGAGGAAGGGGCAGTCCTGGTGAAGTGGGCTGTTGTGTTTGATTGGATGGTCAACGTGTTGAGCGTTTGTGATTAATGTGATGTGATTTGAGTTATTCAATCAGTTTTCCTTTATGGCCCTTAGTCGGTGCACACCATAATTGCTAGTGAGCATTGACATCTGCTGTGACTATTGTGTTTGGATGATTTGTTTTGTATGTAAATGTGCTGGATATATCGAATCTTCTTTTGTTTGAGATATATAATCGATAGGACCCTTGGATAATATATATAACTCAATGTAATGAACCCTTGGGTAATATTAAGCCCTTGGATAGCGCAAGTTAGTAAACTTTTGATGATCAATATATCATCTAGTAATCCCTTATTGGTTAATATTTATACATGCGTTTATCAAATTGGAACTGGAGCTGGAGCTGGAGCTGTAGCCAGAGCCGAGCTAGAGTCAAGCATTGGCTCTGGAGCTGGAGCCGGAGCCAAAGTTTAAAATTCATTTGCTCCGGAGCTGGAGCCAAACCAAAATTAGGCTGGTTCCCCGGCCCTGAGATTTTCAGAAGCATGCCTGACTAGCTTATCATTGGCAACAGACTAATAAAGTTGACCTCACTAATCACTGTAATAACTTAGGCTTAAATTATAACAACATGGACAACAAAATCTTTGTTGAACCAGTTTCTAGTTTTTTCCAGTACTTGTTGATCAATTTCTTGGAAGTGAATTTTTGAAATGGTATTTTGACAGTGCTCTAAAATTTGTTTCAAATTTAGTATCTGATTTGTCATTGGTCTTCTTAGGCTTTCTAAAGCTGTTGATCTGTTCACCCTAGCTCTGATTCCATTGCAAGCAGATTTACCATGGCTGGTAGCAGAAAAAAAAACACTCTGCAGAAACAACAAAATGTTCTTCAAAATGTTCTTCATGTTTACATAAATTTACAAAATTTTTGAAATTTTTGTATTGAGATGCACAACCATCTGTATACCATAGATACTCGACTAGTCGACCTTGAGTATAAGTCGAGGTAGAAAATTTACTAGATTTTGAAGAAAACACACTGACTCTTTGTAGAAGTCGACCTAAATATAGTAGTATGGTTTTTTTTATTGACCCGTCTATAAGTCGAATTCATTTTATCTGTCAAATTTTTCTGAAAAAAACCTCGACTTATAGTCGAGTATCTACGGTAGTATTCAACTTGACAAGGTCATATCCTTATATAAAAAGGGTAATGCTAGTGACATAAATAACTAAAAGCCCATCAGCTTACTTTCAAATATGCCCAAAATTTTAGAAAAAATAACGTATTGTAGAATAATTAGCTTTTTAAACAGACATAATTTTTTTTAACAATCAATTTGGTTTCAGAAAAAAATGTTCTACTTCCCAAGCTATTTCGCTTCTCATAAATAGCATCACCAATTCATTCAGCAAAAAATGGGATTTATCAAAAGCATTTAATACAATTAGCATTGAAATACTACTAAAAAAAACTCGACCACTATGGAATAAGAGAACAAGCATATATCTGGTTCAAGAACTATTTACTCAACAGAAAACAACAAGTTATGTGTTCTGGTATTTTATCATCCACAAACAATTCATCAACCATGGGTTTTCTGCAAGGATCTATCTTAGGCCCACTCCTGTTTCTTATATATGTGAATGATTTAACAACTGCTTGACTAAAAGCAAAGCGATTATGTTTGCTGATGATACAACTGTTTGGACTAGCCATAAAAATACATCAACTCTATTTCAAGTCATGCAATCAGAGATGGAATTAATTGATCGATGGCTAGTTTCTAATAAATTCTCAATAAATATTGGAAAAACTAAATTTATGCTTTTTAGTACTCCAAAATCAAATGTTGGAGGTAAACATTCTTTGTCAATAAGAAATAGACAAATTGATCAGGTAAATTCTCTAAAACTTCTGGGTGTATTCATTCACAATGATCTTTCCTGGAGTCTATACATGAAATACTTAATTTCAAAGCTAAGAAGCTGTTATGTTTTGTAGTGTGCAAAATAAAATCACTTGTAAACAAGGATTCACTATACTCCTTCTGTATCATTCTCTAATTAACAGTCACCTCCAATATTGTATTTCAAACTGGTGTTTTGGTAATTCGACTCTAATTACAAAGCTTCAGCAAATTTGTAACAAATTCCTGAGAATGGTATTCGAAATGCCCTATTGTTCCAACATAAATGGCATTATGAAACAATGCAACATTTTAAAAATAAATCAATTATATAAATTGGAAAAGTAGCTTCAAGAGCAGAAAGGTGAACCTCAAGTGAGAATAAAAAATTTGTTGCTGTTGTAGTGAAGAGCACATAGGATATTGTTAAGAAGATGTTGACCAATGGTGGATTTGTGAGATTGTTGTTGGCATATGTTGGCCTTGCAAGAGCAGAAAAGGCTTTGGCAGTTATGCAAGGTAGGAGGATTGGCAATGGATTTTGGAATGTGTTGTTTGATTTGCTCTTCTAAGTGTTGAGACATGCGACCAATGTACTGACTATTGCAGTGGCACACAAACTGGTAAATAACATTTAGTGATGATGGGAAGGTAACATCTTTCTTAGTTGTTGGTAAGAGCTGTTGGGTTGTAAAAATAACAGGTGGTTTGATGGAAAAAAAGCAGCGTTTTACAGCAGATGTAATCTGCATTTCAAACTTCATCAAGACATTTCCAATCCATGGGATGTGTAGGTAGGCAGGGCACTTTTCCACTGTGTGAACTGGGTTAGAATTTAGTTGTTAAAGTTTTTGTTTGAAAGCCGAATTGATTTTAGGTTCCAGGTAGCTATTTTCTAATAAAATTGAATTAATCTAAGGAGTTCCAACATAGATACTGGCTGGTCAAGGTGGGTTTCCTGTACACTGAGGTTAGAAATTCCAAATCATGCCTTTGTACCAACACATCCAGGAAGGGGAGAGAGTGGCAGACAATGACAAATTTTCTATTCTCCCTTGAGGTTGCTCTTCTTTTCACCTTTCTGCTCTTGAAGTGATTTTCATTAAATCTCTCAATCCCCTTCTGTGTAAACAAAAAAAATTTCTCTACTCTTTGGAAATTTCTTAATCTTTTCTCTGATTGGCTAACTTTTTCAGCCAATGAGAACTCTGCTTTTTTCTTTATAATTCAGTTCAGTTTTATTTCTGCTTTATTCTGACGATTTCTTCTAAAGAGTGTCTGATGAAAAGCTTTGGGAAGAAAAATTTTTTACTTCATGCCATCTTCAAATTCTGTACCACCAAATGTCTATTCAAAAAGACCTTTCATATGATACTTCCCTTAAAAAAATTAAAGTATCTACAATTGAATTATTAAACTATGCTCAGTTGAGCTAAATTCCCATCTTGGCTAGCTGTGCCACCCATCATCATTATGCAGCCTAGTCATGCACTGGTTATTTAATCGTTCAGTTTGTTTGATAATATTATTGTTACGTATTTATTTATTTGTTTTTTTCTTTTTTTACTTGGTGTTGCAGCCATGCTTTATACTATCTTGTACTTTTACTTTATGTTTATCATATGCATGTTTTAACGTCTGACGTTGTTAATGTTTATAATTTTTGTGTTAAACTGTTTAATGATGATTGAGAATAAAAACACTGAATGAATGAATGAATGAACTTTTGTCATGCTTGACTGATTTTAAAAACTACTAGATCTTTGCTGTCATATTTGACCCTTGACCCCTGAGTAAATACATAAAACTTTTGTGGTAAAGTGAAGAATTATTAGAAAGCTTTCTGAAGAACTTAATTTCAAGTCTTATCTCATTTTAAAACAAAAGCTATGGCTGTTTCAAAATGAGTTATATCAAAATCACTACATGTTACAGTTGAATGAGCACAAAAAGTGGTTATTTTGAAAAAGCTGTGATTTTACAACCACTTATCTAATTTTGAAACTTCAATTTTTTTTCAATCAGGATTAAATTCTTTTCAATTTTAATTCAATTTCAACAAAATCAGAGATCTTGGGTTAAATAGCCTAATTGATTTCACATGTAATGACTTAATCACTTCTTTTGGGTGGACAATCATGCCACATCTTTCATACTCCCCTGACTCAGCACCTTCAGAATACCATCTCTTCAGTAAAATAAAAAATGCACTGAGAGGCAAACATTATGGCAACAATGAAAAAGTGCTAATTGCTGTCAAGAATTGGCTTTGTAAGCAAACACCTGAGTTTTACAACACTAGAATACATGTCCTCATTTAAAGGTGAAACACAGCTATTAAACACGATGATGACTATGTTGAAAAATAGCAGTGTGAATCTCTGATGTGCAGCTTAATTTTGATGTATGATTAGTTTTATGGTGTTCTTTATTTTTAGTGTAACAAAAAAATCGCTTTACTTTTTGACTCACCCTCATAAATCAGCTTATATTTAGGTCAAAATATGGGTTATAAGATCAACTAAGCAAAAAAATTAAAAAGGAGTTGATTGCAAAAAAATCATTCTATTTCATGTCCCATTTAATAAAATAATAGCTGTTGCAAAATGATAAAATAATGTCGCTTTAAACAAAGTCGATTTTATTGGAGCCATAAGCTTTTCGTGACGCTCTCATCAGTGGCAATTGCGTCAAAATGGGACAAACCAGAAAAAATCAAGGTATTTATAGTCTCAACAGTTGGGAGAAAGGTGCTGTAGTATCGGAAAGGAGAAAGGCACAATTGCACAAAACCAAAGAAGTGTGGTGCAATACTGTGTAATCTTGGAAAGGAGAAACACACTATGTGCAATTACCCAAGAGAAACACTGTTTTCGCAACTTTGGTTATTTGAAAAGTTTTAATGTGTAAACAAATTTCTTTTGTTTACATAAAACCAGATGTCTGGTTTTGATAAAAGTTGCCTCAAGAAGACACAGATGGAACGAGTTGCATGCCACACCAAGAATTTTAAAATGTTTGTCATTATAGTTTGCAGCACATTGCTTGTTATCAAGCAAGTGTTGTCCTATGGCAGAGTCACAATCTGGATTATTAAGTTTTAGCTTACAACCCTCTCACAACCTGGCAGATCCTGTAAGCTAAAACGTAATAATCCAGATTATGACTCTGCCGTACGACAACACTTGCTTGATAACGAGCAATGTGCTGCAAACTATAGCGACAAACATTTTAAAATTCTTGGTGTGGCACGCAACTTGTTCTATCTGTGTCTACTCGAGGCAACTTTTATCAAAACCAGACATCTGGTTTTATGTAAACAAAAGGAATTTGTTTACACATTGAAACTTTTCAAATAACCTAAGTGCGAGTAACAGTGTTTCTCCTGAGTAATTGCACATAGTGCGTTTTTCCTTTCCGAGATTACACTGTATTGCACCACACTTCTTTGATTTTGTGCAATTGTGCCTTTCTCCTTTCCGAGACTACAGCACCTTTCTCCCAACTGTTGAGACTATAAATACCTTGATTTTCTCTGGTTTGTCCCATTTTGACGCGATTTCCACTGATGAGAGCATCACGAAAAGCTTATGGCTCCGATGAAATTGACTTTATTTAAAGCAGTGGTTCTTAAACTGGGTTCGATGAGTCAGTATCAGGGGTTCGGCAGAGATTAGGATAAGTATACACACGTTATGTGTATGTGTGGTGACCACAATGTCCTCTTTACTTGAGCCGCAGTTCTTGCTCATTGTGACATAGCACAATCTCTCCTTCTTTCTCTTGGAGATCATGCTGTATTTTGCCGACCTCACCAGATCAAGTCTATCAAGTTTAGAGTGCAAGCTTTATCGATTTATATATTGAGCAATTAGTTTTTGACATTATTTTGTCATAATTTTTTAGTTGTTGTGTTATAATGCAGGGTTTTAATCTTCTGTAATTCTGTTTAAAGTTAAATAACCATAATTAGGCACTAAATATGCAATTTTTTTCCTTTAATATTTAAATTTAATCTGTTCTAGACATTTATCTTTTATAATATTTTGATCTTTTCATACTAAATATGTTGATAAAAAATGGAGTGGCCAGAAAAATATGTACAATATGGATTTACGTATATCACAGAAAGTGATGGGAGTCAGCGTTCTCAGTACATGATTTGCTATGCCAGGTTGAGCAATTGTTGCTTTGCACCGGCAAAACTAAAAGAACAATTTCAAAAGGTGCATGGCGATGGAAAATACTAAATACCATGTTTGCTGATTTTAAAATAAAGAGAGCCAGATTTGATGAAAATGCTATTCTGCCGGTTTTTGGCTTTGTACTTATTGATATACCGATCCTCACAGCATCGTACAAAGTTGCGTACTTGATTGCAAAACAGAGAAAACTACACACCATTGGTGAAAAACTTGTAAAACCAGCTGTGTTAGCCCATTATGTCCCACTGTCCTATATATAGGACGATTAAAAAAACTCTAAATTTTTTAAAACTATGTTTTGTTTTTTTAATTTTGAAATTATATACATGGATTTCAGGTTCTATTCTTGTGACAAATAGAAAAAAACAAATGAAAAAATAGTTACGAATAAAATATGTTTTCCAACCTTTTTTGAAGCACCTGTATAAGTTTTACCAAAATATTTAAAAAATAGAAAACTTGGGACATAATGGGTTAAAGAAGGCAAATATCATATTTGCAAAAAGCAGCCGAAAATAAGTCATCCCAAATTTCTCTTTCTAATGGCATCATTAGCAACAAAATTGATAAGTTTAAAATTCATTCGTTCTTCTGGTAAAAATCAGCAAGTTAAACTTTAACAAACAAAGGAAAGCATAATACATTATCAAAGAAAAATGTAATATATTACGCCTTCTGTTATTTGTTAAAGTTTAACTTGCTGATTTTACCAGAAGAACGAATGAATTTTAAACTAAATAATATCCCTGGTAACAGTGTTTACATTGAAATTGATAAGATGAATGATGACATCTTGGCTCAAATAGTTTTAGACTTGATTTCGGACACAGCAAAATTCAGTTTCCAATTCGACAAGACCACGAACGCTTCCAATCTAAGCCAGCTTGCTGTATTCGTGCGCTATGGGAATAAAGAAGACGTGAAAAAGGAAGTTTTTTATTTTGTCAGCTCCTTATAACAACTAAGGCTGCCGAGGTTAAGAAATTTGTAGATAATTTCTTCAGAGACAATTATCTTTTATGGGATATTGTTTATGCAATTTGTTTGGACGGAGCTCGAGTCATGTTGAAACGAAATTTTGGTTTTGGTACGCTACTGAAAACCAATGCACCACACATAACTGTAACGCATTGTCTCTTGCACAGGCATACATTGGCAACAAAAACCTTCACTCCAAAACTGGAAGAAGTATTAAAAATTGTGGTGGAATATGTGAACTATGTGCGAAATAATGCTATGAAACAGCGCATATTCAAGGAGCTGTGTAATGAAATAAGCTCTGTATTCGAGGTACTTCTGTACTATTGTAGTGTTTGGTGGTTATCCCAGGGAAAGATGTTGAACTGTGTTTTTACCTTGCGTGTGGAATTAGCCATGTTATTGCGAGAGCACCGACATCGTCATGCAGATTGTTTTGAAAATTCTGAGTTTATTCTCGTTTTGGCATACATGGTCGATATCTTCGATGCTCTCAATAATCTCAATCAACAGATGCAGGGTGGTGGAGTCAACATTATCAAAGTGGAAGAATATCTGAAGACTTTTAAAAAAAAAATGAGTTAATGGAAACGACGAATGGGGAATGATAACTTGACTAACTGTCCTCTGTTTGATGACTGCACAAGTAAGACCAAAGATGTGCTTGGAAATGGGAACATTTCCGTACCAAGAGAACTGAAGCAAGCAATTTCTATGCACTTAGATAAGCTTGCAAAGTCTCTTGATGGGTTGCAAACTTACGACCAGAGAGTCATATCCAGCATTCACGTTTAGTCCTGATAAAGAAGATGTCAATGATGAATACCTCAATGAAACCATTGAACTTTAGCAGAGCCAGTTTTAACAGCAACTCTTCAAAACAACAACGCTCTCAACATTTTGGTGTCACCAAATCGTAGCTTACCCTCTTCTTGCTAAGAAAGCCCTTGAGATATTCATACAGTTTGTTACAACATATCTTTGCAAACACTCCTTTTTGAAGATGGTAGACATAAAAACAAAAAAAGGAAGAGACTTTGTTGCCACGAGCCTTGCCAAAGTGAAGCTGCGCATTTTTAGAATTGTTTCCAAAATGCAACAGCATAAGACACATTGATTTGTTGTAAATATTTATTGAGTTGTGTTTTTGTGTGTAGTTCATGTTTTGTTGGTCTTGTTTCTTTGAATGATATGATTTTATGTGGAACAGATGCACAGTTTACTTTGGACTCAAGATCGTTAATAAAAATTTTTGAATTTTAAGGAAGGGTTCGGTGAGTGCCTGCATGGAACTTACTGGGTTCGGTACCTCCAACAAGTTTAAGAACCACTGGTTTAAAGTGATATTAAAATTCTGTACCACAAAGAAGCTTTTTAGACAAAATAATGCTTGTTACTATAACATCAAAATAGCAAACCTATTCTTATATAAAGCTTACTTTTATTTTTGACCATTCCTTTAAACAGCTGTAGCAAAATGCATGCAGACATCCTTCAATCACAGCACGGTCTTCCATTTGCCCCAAGCAAATTGTGCATCTATAACAAATTAATTGTAATTTTAATTACAATCCATTTTTTTCATTTATAAGATAATTAGAGTGTTTTATTTGTTTAGAACTCTTCAGTCATACACAAAATAGACTACTTGAAATAAAATAAATGTAGATGTTTTGGTACTATCAATAAAACAATGAAAGGATACTATAAATGTCCAAGCAGAAGACAAGATCTACAACACTAAACTGCAATTTTTAAAAAATGTGTCATTGTGTTTCAAAATTATGTGTATCAATTTTAAGCCTAATCTTATTAGTACACTTGATGCAAGCTATTATTGATGATGCCACCGGGTCCACAAATACTAAGTGCAAATCAAAAACTTCTACAGTTGTTAAAAACCAAACAGGTGTTATTTTTCTTAAAAATTTTTGCCAAAGATGTTTTGAATCAAAAGTAAAGTGAAAACTAAAAAGTTTTACCCACTTTTAAATGAGCTAATACATTTTGATCATCAATTTAAAGTGAATATTTTCTTGATAAGAATAATCATAGTAGCTTTTACATTTTTTTGTAACTCAACTTAAAGTCATGATGGCACCATGGTTAAGTGGTTAGAGTGCCATGATTGTGATGAACATGTTCTGGATTTAAAACCTACTCAAGTTATTCTGTTGTGTCCTTGGGAAAGACAGTTTATGGCACTGTCTCTTGCTTGATGGTCTTGGAAAGCAGCTCTAAATTTCAGTCATATCTCTATAAAACTAAAAAACCAAAATAAAAATTTCAACCAGAGAGTAATATCTTGACATTTTAGAAAGCAGATCAAGGTAATTGCTCGCCCTATGTATAATGTCACTATTGCTTTCCTGGGAGTCAGGAGATTGGTTTGTAGCATTAACCTCTTAACATAAAAATTATTTTCAAAATGATGTGTCAAAATGAAGCTAATTTTTTTTTGGAATTAATTGAAAGTTTATTATTCCATTTAAAAAAAAATTATATGATAAAGATTAAATTTTTTTGTTTTTTTTTATCCATGATGACAATATATTTCAGAAAAATATATGGAGAGGTGAGGCTAGATTTGGTTCATGACGATGTACATTGAACGTTGTTTTTTCTGGTATAGGAGTAAAAAAAGTTCTTTACATCATAATTGAAAGCTTAAAAATTATTGTATAAAAGACTGAAAATTGACTGATAACACCAAAGTTATATGGTCAAGATTAAAATTATGAATGAAGTACAACATGTGCATGCAACAAGTGATGCCTACTTCCACTCAGTCAATGCTACTAGGTGTGCAATGTCTAGGAGAGTCCCATAGTTTATTTAAAATATGTTGTATTAGCCATTTATTGACATAATTGATAGCCAGAGATATCTCATGCCAAGTAGAAAATTTTTAAAAATTTGAATCCGAGATATTTGAGGATAATAAGTTAAAAAGTTAAAATTTCAGAAAAAACTTTTTTAAGTATATAATTGTTTATTACAGGTTTGCAAACTTGGATTCCTAATAACATTCAAGAGTGTGTTAACATGAATGATTAGTCAAGTTTTAACAACAAACAAGCACCAACACCCCTGTTATGTTCTCATTAGAATTTATCAACACTCATCAAAATCAGAATGCATCAAAACTCATCAAAACATCATAATTCATCAAAATCAGAATGCTTGATGATGATCTTATGCTATTCTAGTAAAATAAAATACTTGCAATTGAGAGTGTGTGTTAAAACATTTTATCTAACTTCTAGTGTTCTTAAAAGCTTAGCTTTCATCAAACAAGTTCTCACCATTTTTTTTTAGAGCTATATATATATATATATATACCTGTTTGCTTTACTTTGCCAGTACAGAGCTCAATAACCAAATAGTTAGAGCAGTATTTATTAATATATATTAATAAAAGCACTAAAACAGATTAAAAATTAACAATTAAAATCCATGACAGCCTGTTTCATCCTAAGAATCGTCAGGTGGAAACTAGAAAATTAAAATGCAGTTAATTTTAGTAAAAATAATATGTAGTAAAATTAGTTAAGCAAATAATACAATTCCTGTGATGTCATAGAAGAAAAAATATAAGAAATGCAAGTATGGACGTTTGCATTCAATTAAAAATGAGACAAGGCGAGTTTGGTGTGTTGAAAAAGGTATAAAAGTAAAAAACTCTATAAAGCAATAAAAGTAAAAGAGGGAGTACTGTAAGCTTTATGAGGTAGAAAGGAAAAGTGAGTGAAAGGTAGTACGAACGATAGTGAGAGGTACAAGCAGATTAAGACGGACAAGAGAGTACACAAAAGAGAGGGGTGATTAAAGTGCACAAAATCAGGTGGGTCATATATTTAATATAAAGTGGATTTATTTTAGTGGTGGCATATATATTGTTAGTTTGTAATTAAAAATCTTATTCAAAAAGAAAAGTAAATGAAAAAAGTAAATGAAAATTGAATAAGATCTCCAACTGCCCTCTGACAGGCTTGGACAGGCAAAACAGTCTGCGGTGGTAAATAAAATAATATGAAGGTATGGTCTAAAATCAATGAAACTGCTATGACGCGGCGTCACAGAGCGCTTCTCTATGAAGAGCACCGACCAAAAAACTATGTACGTGTATATATATATTTGAAAGTGATTAAAAATTTTTAAAAAATTGAAAATTTGGAATCCACCGTAGTCTGCTACGCCAAAGAGGGCTCATCAGATGGAATTTGTAAAATGAAAAAACATAGAATGTAAAAATATCTAAAAGGCAGAAATATTTTTATATTGACTGTCACTCAATTTTATCCACTAAAACAAATAATTTTCTAAGAAAACATTAACAGTTACACATGCAAGACGGTTACGTACGCGCTGGGCATAAACAACTTGGTCTGATTTAAAACAATAAGGAAACACATAACACTGCATAAAAACAACATGCGATAGAAATCGTAAAGAAATAAACGTGTAGGAGTAAGGTTTGGTCAGGCAACACAGAAAAGAAGCGGGAAAAGTAAGTCAAAAAGATTCAAGTAAAATTGCATAATTTAAATTTGTTCAATTTCAAGTATAATTTCAAGTATAATTGCATAATTTAAATAAAACAAATTTAAATTACGCAATTTTACTTGAATCTTTTTGACTTACTTTTCCCGCTTCTTTTCTGTGTTGCCTGACCAAACCTTACTCCTACACGTTTATTTCTTTACGATTTCTATCGCATGTCGTTTTTATGCAGTGTTATGTGTTTCCTTATTGTTTTAAATCAGACCAAGTTGTTTATGCCCAGCGCGTACGTAACCGTCTTGCATGTGTAACTGTTAATGTTTTCTTAGAAAATTATTTGTTTTAGTGGATAAAATTGAGTGACAGTCAATATAAAAATATTTCTGCCTTTTAGATATTTTTACATTCTATGTTTTTTCATTTTACAAATTCCATCTGATGAGCCCTCTTTGGCATAGCAGACTACGGTGGATTCCAAATTTTCAATTTTTTTAAAATTTTTAATTACTTTCAAATATATATATACACGTACATAGTTTTTTGGTCGGTGCTCTTCATAGAGAAGTGCTCTGTGACGCCACGTCATAGCAGTTTCATCGATTTTAGACCATACCTTCATATTATTTTATTTACCACCGCAGACTGTTTTGCCTGTCCAAGCCCGTCAGAGGGCAGTTGGAGATCTTATTCAATTTTCATTTACTTTTTTCATTTACTTTTCTTTTTGAATAAGATTTTTAATTACAAACTAACAATATATATGCCACCACTAAAATAAATCCACTTTATATTAAATATATGACCCACCTGATTTTGTGCACTTTAATCACCCCTCTCTTTTGTGTACTCTCTTGTCTGTCTTAATCTGCTTGTACCTCTCACTATCGTTCGTACTACCTTTCACTCACTTTTCCTTTCTACCTCATAAAGCTTACAGTACTCCCTCTTTTACTTTTATTGCTTTATAGAGTTTTTTACTTTTATACCTTTTTCAACACACCAAACTCGCCTTGTCTCATTTTTAATTGAATGCAAACGTCCATACTTGCATTTCTTATATTTTTTCTTCTATGACGTCACAGGAATTGTATTATTTGCTTAACTAATTTTACTACATATTATTTTTACTAAAATTAACTGCATTTTAATTTTCTAGTTTCCACCTGACAATTCTTAGGATGAAACAGGCTGTCATGGATTTTAATTGTTAATTTTTAATCTGTTTTAGTGCTTTCATTAATAAATACTGCTCTAACTATTTGGTTATTGAGCTCTGTACCAGTGAAGTAAAGCAATCAGATATATATATATATATATATATATTTGTAGTGGCAAGCAAAAAAAGTAAGACTTTTTTATTTTTTTAGATTTTTTAAAAATAACTTTGTTAAAATTGAATTATATTTATCAAGTAATATATCATTTAAAAGAGCACAAAAAATTATATTAAATCCAATATTAATTGATTTTTTTTGAGAAATATAATTCAATTTTAAATAAGTTACCATATATCCCGGCATATAAGACGACCCTTAAAGTCAAAAAACGTCTTATACAACCGAACAATTTGTCTTATACAACCGATATAAAAGTCTTTATGGTATATAAAACCAATATAATTTTGTACCTCGTCTTATCTGACGGTCACCTTATATGCCGAAAACTGATATAATTTTGTACCTCGTCTTATCTGACAGTCATCTTATACGCCGGGATATACGGTATTTTGAAAAAATCTATTAAAATAAAAAAGTCTTATCTTTTTGCTTGCCACTGTATATTTATAATGACTATAACCATGGGTTGGTGGAAAATCATCACCAACTGTCACTAACCTTTTCATAATAATGTGATTTCTATTCTTAATTATATATTTAACCTATCTTTATTCCATGGAAAATTTAACACCGATTTGAAACACGTGAAAATATTTCCTCTTTTTAAAAAAGTGGCAAATATGTTTTTAACTACAGACCAATCAGCTTGCTCTCTCGTCTCCTAAAATGTTTGAAAAATTGGTCTATAATTGCCTATGTTATTTTCTGAAAAAATCTAATGCAATTAATGAACATCAATTTGGCTTTAGACAAAAACACTCAACAAGTCATCTTACTTCTCTTCTAACTGATAATATTGCTACATTTTTTGAGGAAATGAATACTCTTGAAATCTTTCTTGACCTCTTCAAAGCCTTTAATACTACTAACCAGGGTTGCAGAATCAAAAGGTTAGGATCTGACTCTGACTCCTAGAATTTCTGAAATGTTGACTCCGGCTCCCTAGTAAGGGCAAAGTATTTATCTTAAACTAGATTTAACTAAGCAGAAATCATTCTTGCAAGTTGACAGTTGCAGAAAATAAGTCAGGTTTTTCAAATACATAAAAAATATTTAAATTATAAAAATTATGTATATGAGTGTGTATATATATATATATATATATATATATATATATACATATATAATAAAAAATTTATATTGCAGAAGTGAATCGATCTTCCCTGCAGAGTGCTCAATGAAAAAAATCAGAGCAATTTAATACAAAATTTATTCAATCACTGTTTAAAAACCACAACAGTCTGTTTAATTGTAAGAAACATCAGATGGAAACTTATTCAAATTGCTCTGATTTTTTTCATTGAGCACTCTGTGAGGAAGATCAATTCACTCCTGCAATATATATATATATATATATATATTTCGCTCTGTTGAACAAACGTACCAAATTGGTCAATAAGTGTCGGCATAAAAATAAATATAAATTGATTAATGCCAAACTTAAACTGTGATTTTCTTTCATTTTTCGCCGTGTACATCGTTCTACCTTAGCCGATACTTAACCCCTTTTTTAAATTTTGAAATAATATTTGTATTTGTATTTCTTTTGTGCGCTTTTCTTCTCATGTGTTCTCGCTGATCTTAATCAGTTTAATTTAGCAGAGTCCGTGATGGGATGTTCCGATCCTAATAAGCGTTTAAAGTTTTTAAGTTTTTTAAGTTTTTTTCAGTTTGTTCAGTTTTTTCAATTATTTTCAATTGTTTTCAATTCTTTTTGGCAGTTTTAACTTTATTTTATTTTTATTTTACTTTTTAGATACCCCTGATGATCCCTTTTATGGGTGAAACAGTCTGTTGGGTTTTAGCTTTGTTTTTATTTCTGTGATTTCGCCATTGTTAATTTTAATCCAAGCTCTAACTTTGTTATCGAGCACTTTAGAAGAACTGATTTTCCAACAGTGTTATATATATATAACTGCAAATTGCTGGTGCTCTTAAGAGTGCTCAATAACTTCAATAGTCCGAACAGACTGTTTTACCTGTAAGGCTCATTAGGGGAGACAGCTAAATTAAATTTTTACACTTCAGATAAAAACTTGCATCTTAGAAAAATAGCACTACCAAAAGTTTAGGTTTAAAACAATTATTTTATTAAAGTTAGTGATTGATTAGCAAATAATTACTTTTGTTATGAGATATTAAAAGAAAACATGCTGTAATGTTGCACATAGATGTATTATTAAAGTTAGCCAAGCTGTCAAAAAGATTAAAGCGTACAAAAGTTTGTGGATCATTAGTTAAAAAGAAAGTGTTATAAAAGAATCTTTTTTAAAATGTTTTTATAACACTCTCTACTAATGATCCATATTAATGTTTTATATAGTATAAGAGTTTTTTTATAACACTTGCTCTGAACTAATGATCCATAAACTTTTGTACATTTTAATCTTTTTGGCAGCTTGGCCAAGTTTAATAGATCTATGAACAACATGACAGCAGTGATGGATACTCAAAATTAGGGACTTCTGAAGCAAATCCAAATTAGGGGTTCCCAACAAATGATGTCACAAGAATTCGATTACCATTTTACCAATGTCATCTAAAAAGATAGGCTATGAAATATTGGGAAAAAATTGATTCTGATACGAAATTTGAAATACTTCAAATCAGTGGCAGACACAGAAAGTTATAATAAAAAATTTACACGTGACCTAACAGTTAATCAAACAACATGTGATCAAAATGACACTTAATCAAAACATTTGATTAAATAATGAAAGGGAAAATTTACAACTTTGAATCTATCACGATTTTGTCAATTTTTTATCCCAAAAACATAGTACTTTAAATCTGTTCCGGTTTTGTTGATTTCTTGTCCCAAAATCATAAATCTCTAAAAATAAGATTTTTTCTGTAAATCTGTCTCTGATTTCTGCAAGAGGTCTACAAGGGTGGAGCCATGGCACAATGCTGCCCCCTCTAAATAAGTGACTATGTGAAAGGAATGCAAAAAAATGATCGCAATAAGCATCTAACGGAACATAACCATGACAAAAGATCTACTTCTTGCCTCCCCTAAAAATGCTTTGCCCAGAAACCTTGTTAAAAAACCTTGACATTGGCAAAAAATTATAAAAAATAAAAAGAAATTGTCTTTTTACTGTTGGCTTCTGCTTTTTATGAATCTAATTTACAGTAACAAAGAGATTGTTTAATCACAGAAACATAAAAAAATAAATCTTTTTTTTTTTTATCAATTGCAATTTCAATCAAATGCCATTTCAATCAAGTGCCGTTTCAATCAAGTGTCATTTTGGTCAAGTATCATTTTGATCAAGTGTCATTTCGATCAAGTGTCGTTTCAATCAAGTGTCGTTTCAATCAAGTGTCGTTTCAATCAACTGTCATTTGATCAACTGTCATAGCACCGAGTTTACAAACCAAAAACACATTTCGTATAAAAGTTAAAATAATGTGAAAACCTTTTTTTTCTCTACCCCTTTTTATTGCTCTATTGTCTTTTAATTGGTCTGCATATCCTTCATTTTTCAAAGGGGGAGATTGCTTTTAAACTCCTTCCTTCCATGCATATGCTTATGACTAAAATCTTTTTTTTCACTTGATAATGTCTTGGACAGACTTGAATTCAGTGATAGGATTCAGGGAGTTTGGACCAGTTTGCACAAATGTTCTTATGAATGTCATAACGTTCAGCAAGCACATTCTTAATTTAACGTAATCTCTGTATTTTTATATCTTTGATAATGAAAGAACTTATTATTTATAACTTCTATACTATAGGGAAAAGAACCTGTTTATTTTTTTGTAATTTTTGAATTTCATCATTGCTTGAACTTGATTTGAGCCTTTTTTACAAAAACAAGGACTCGACCCAAGTCCTCAAATCAATAGTTGTTGACTTGGAATTGGTTTTGTGTGCTTAGTAAGCTAGGCTATATGCAATGCATAGAAACAACTTGGAAAAATGGTTTTGAAAATTTGAATTTCATAGACACAGATTTATGCTTTCATGGACTTATACTAAAATTACATCATTTTTGGTAATCTTGAACTTGGAATTGGTCAAGCTTTTTGAAAAGGACTCGAACTTGTTGTTGGACTACTGTTAGCAGGCACACAATCTATTAGAAATATATTTTTAAAACTTTCTCACCACTACATATTAAACATTCGTGCCATAGACTTGATAGTCTCAAAAAATAACAAATTTGTTAAAATATATTTCAACAGAATTAAAATTGGACTGACTAAATAGATAGGCTACTATCACAGACAAAAATCTGATCTTTTTTTAGCAGTAAAAACAAATTTGCACTGATTACATAGCAACAACAACAAAACAATTTTTTTATTGAATATATATATTAGGTCTACCAGAAAGTTCTGTCCATTTTTGGAATGAAACAAAATACAAATTTTTATAACTGTCAATAAACTTTATTAAATAATATAATTGCCATTATTATTAATGACTTTTTGCCAGTGTGCCAGCAATTTGTATATTACATTTTTGAAAAATGTTTTATCTTTTGATGCGAAAAAGTTAACCAGTGCTTGTTGGATATCTTCTTCATTTTTGAATTTTTTGCCTCTCAAAAAATTTTGTAAGGACAAAAACAAGTGCTAATCGGAGGGTGCTAAGTCCGGGGAATATGGTGGATGTGACAGAATTTCCCAGCCTAGTTCTGCAATTTTTTGACGAGTCCCCAAAGCAGCATGTGGCCTGGCATTATCATGATGCAGTATGATGTCCTTCCTATTGAACATCTCCGGCCTCTTGGACTGCTGTCTTTAAATCATCCAGTTGCTGACAGTACTTCTCCGAATTGAGCTTTTCACTCAGTTTTAAAAGCTCATAATGTATTGGACCTTGAATGTTCCATCATATACACAACATTCTCTTATTCAGAGTCAATTAAGCCTTTCTGTGATCTCCGATGTTGTCAGAAAAGGATCTTGCTCCAACATGGTCTTCACAACATCATTGTCGATCAAAGATGGTCACCCAGAATGTGGCTTATCAAAAAGGTTGAAGTCACCTGTTTTAAATTTTTTGAACCATCTTCTGCATGTCCTATCAAAGACTATACCTTCACCAAGCACTTTCAATAAATTTCTACATGCTTCTGTAGCATTTCTTTCTTGTTGAAATTCATATAAAATACAGTGGCGTAAATGAACTTTATCAGTAGCCATGCTTCACACTTAAAACTAACATGAATCAACTTTGTTTTAGCTAATTTGCTACGTCGGGTATGTATACATTGAACAATAAAAATAGAGAGCAGAATGTATGCAAAATAAACATGTGCTTATGTGTTGAAAATTGTTGTCATAAAAATGGACAGAATTTTCCGGTAGACCTAATCTATAACAGTAACAATTAAGCCAGTCGAGCAAAATAATGTTAAATCTCAACAATTATGCCAATTCCACAATGTACAATAAGTTTTATCATAAGAATCAAAAAATCTATGGCGTAAACATTATTAGAAAGAGAAGCTTTAATTATGATTTTTTTAACACAAAAAAGATTAAGAAATGCTGATAATATGAACCTTTATGAAATATGAATAACTTAATTTTTACAAAAAAAATTTAAATTACATTTGAAAGCTAACAAAGTTTGTAAAAAATTAAAAATTATGTTTGCTTTTAGGCAAATGAGTCAAAAAAATACTAACCCAAAAAAACAAATTTGTTAATGTATTAATATATTTTAAAGCAACCAATTATTTATTTAATATTTTCAGCTTATGCTGTTTTAATTAAATTCTTTGAAGATTTTTGTCTTGAAGGAATAGAAATATGCCATGCAAACTTGCAATGAAGCTAGCTTTAAACTAAAATAGTAAAAATAATAAAAGTGTTGTGAAATATTGTCAAAACCATTTAATGTTATGATTGTTTGTGCAAGATAGACCAACTGATAATCATAATTAAATTTAATGTAAGAAACCATTTAGCTTATTCTATGTTAGGTTACCTTTTAAAATTGTCATTTAAAATCAAAATACTTTACCTAAATAATTTCAAATTCAATTTTTTTCAGAATGACAATATATAAAATTTTAACTTTAATTAAGCAGTTGTTTTTACCAGATCACCTCACAAACCAGTTGTCAAAATGTCAATTTTGAAAATTGCTAAACCACATACAAAAAAGCTGCAATCAAGTCTTGTAAGTCAAGTAATTGAATAAATTGCATATGAATCAATTTAGAACTTTGAAAAAAAGTGAAAATTTTCATATAAATTTGGTTAATGGTAAAACATTTGTAGACGAAATTTAGGTTTCTATTGTACAAGAAGCATTTGCTACAAAAAGAAAAAGAAATGTAGTTTTTTTACTAGTGTTTGTAAATTTTTTGTTTTATATTATTGCTAAATCTTTGCAGTCTGATCAAAGTCATCATCCCTTTTCATCCAAAGCCCAGGACTTCTGGGCTTCTTTGTTTTAGTAAATCAGATTGCTTGAAGATAACCTATTTTAATGCTAGATCAATTTTGAACAAAAAGAATATTTTGCTTGACTATCTACTTCATGTAAATCCTTCCATTGATATTCTCTTAATCAGTGAAACTTGGTTAAATTCAACTGTTTTAGATTCTTTGATTTGCCCCCCAGGTTATCATACTTTACGTTGTGATTGCACTATTGCAAGAGGTGGAGGAGTTATGATCTTGTATAAAAAGAACTTAATTATTAGTCAATACAGCCCAGGAATAACCATTGATTGTGCTGAATTAATTGCAGTTGATGTCTTGCTGAAAAAATTCAATTTGCAATTTAGATTAATTTGTTGTTATCTGTCACCCAGAGCTGCTGGTTCTGCCAAAAATGTTGAGAAGTTGTGTAAAGTTATTGATAACTGCATTGCAGGTTCTTCCCCTGCCTATATTGTTGGGGATTTTAATTTACCTAATATTAATTGGTCAATACCTTCTACAAACAGTGGACCATCTCACCAGACTTTCTTAGACTTTGTTACATACCTGTACAACTCCTTAGATCAATTAATTACTGAGCCCACTCATTGTGACGGACACGTTCTTGATTTGCTACTTTGTAATTTATTTGGGCAAAAATATTTGATGAATTATTATGTAGGCATGCCTCTTAGTACCTCTTGTGATCACTCATCGATTCATTTTTCACTGCAGTGGGAATCTAGGTTTTCAACCTCCAAAATGTTTCGCCACTGCTTTAAAAAAGCTGATTATGATGTAATTCGCCAAGTACTTACTTTAACTAATTGAACAAAAATTATTCATTCAAGTAAAGATGATGTTCAAGTTCTTTATAATAATATTATTGATTATCTGAAGTCAATAATAGATATCTATGTTTCATATCAAGCTATCACCTACAAACCCAAAAAAAATTCACAGCTGTCTTGTATCTTAAAAGAAAAAATTAAGCTTTATCGTAAATATAAAAGTGACGTCTCGTTGAAATCTAAATATAAAGCCAAATGTAAGCAATATGATGATTGCATGAAACAATGGTATGATCAAATTGAACTTTCTTTGTGTAACAATAGTAACCCAGCAAGATTTTATGGGTATGTTAATAGAAAAATGAAAACTAGATATAGCATACCTACCCTCAAAACTGCAGACTCAAACATACGAGGGGCATACCAAAAGTTCTGCACAAACTGTTATATTTTTAAAACAAACAATCATGGAATAATGAAACAAAGTTTATTTCTCGACATAATCTCCCTGTAAGTCAATGCACTTTCTCCATCGCTCTGCAACCTTTTTCATTCCTTCTTCAAACCAGTCTTTTGACAGAGTCTTAACCACCGCATTCACAGCAGACTTCAGCTCACTTTCACTGTCAAATCTTCTACCGCGAAGAGGGTCTTTCAGTGTCCCAAATAGGTGAAAGTCACTAGGGGCAAGATCTGGGCTATAAGCTGGATGAGGGAGTAATTGCCACTTTAGTTCGCGTAATTTATTCATTGAAACTTTTGCAGTGTGAATCCGTGCATTGTCCTGCAGAAAAAGTGGGCGTTTGTGAATCTTTCCAGGTCTCACTCTTGGCAGTTTGGAGTGGACTGTTTGAAGTAGACTAGAGTAGTAGGCAGCATTGATTGTTTGCTTTGGAGGACAGTAGTCCATATGGATTATTCCATCACAGTCCCAGAATACAGTAAGCTGAAACTTTCCAACTGATGGAGCTGACTTGGCATGGACAGGCCTGCTTTCTCCAGGGGCTACCCACTGCATGCACTGGCGTTTGGTTTCAGGCATAAAGTGAGGAAGAGGAGTCTCATCAGCTGTGATGATTCGACACCAAAAGTTATCTCTAAGCTCCTCAAGCATATTCAAATTTTAACAAAAATAAACAAAAGAAAAAACCATAAACGTTTTCGGCTTGCCTCAGCCCTCTTCAGATAAATAAATGATTTAAGAAAAAAACAAAAACTATGTACTGTAATTTAAAAAGAAGAAGTCAATCATTTGAGTGACGTAATTATTTGTCACATCTTTTTTACACGCGTTTTTTTAACAAAAAGGAATTCATTTGAAATGCGACCGCCATAATGACAACAACAACAATACCGATACATCAAAACCAAATAACACAAAATACCAATCTAAAATATATTTAATAAAAATGATGAACCATTAGCAAATAATTGTCGGTTAAGTTTGGGGTTATGTTTTTTTTATCAATAACGCTTCATGAATTTTGGTTTCAAAATTAGAACTACATTTTTTGATTATTTTAAACGAATTAACGCTGAATTTTATATTGGAGCAACTATGACATGACATAATATGATCCTTGACGGAGCTTTCAGTCTTCAAATGGAAACCTAAGTGCTCCCTCACCCTAGTGCTCAGATGACGAGTTGACATACCAATGTACGTCAGGTTCGAATCGCACGAACAAGAAAATTGATACACAATGTTTGAGCATAGTGCGGGGGGAACACGAGTCTTCAATTGAAAATAATGTCAAACTTTAAATGTTTTATAGACAGGATTTATTTTTAAAGTTATTTTAAATTTAGATTTAATAATGTTTTTAAGTTTAATTAAAAAACGTTTGGAGTCATGGCCAAAATATGGGATATTTAGGTTGTAAACATAATCGGGAGACGAAGAATGAGAATGCATACTTTTTTCATTAAACTTTTTTAAACATTTTTCAAAAAACCAAATAGGGTAACCGTTAGACGCAAACATATTTCTAAGCAAAACAACTTCATTAAGAAATAACAAATTATTAGAACATATTAATTTAGCTCTATGTAATAAACAAGATATTAATTCGGATTTCCATTTTTTAGGGCAATACGCATTATAATTTAAAAGTAAACAACAACAATACATAACCCCAAACTTAACCGACAATTATTTGCTAATGGTTCATCATTTTTATTAAATATATTTTAGATTGGTATTTTGTGTTATTTGGTTTTGATGTATCGGTATTGTTGTTGTTGTCATTATGGCGGTCGCATTTCAAATGAATTCCTTTTTGTTGAAAAAACGCGTGTAAAAAAGATGTGACAAATAATTACGTCACTCAAATGATTGACTTCTTCTTTTTAAATTACAGTACATAGTTTTTGTTTTTTTCTTAAATCATTTATTTATCTGAAGAGGGCTGAGGCAAGCCGAAAACGTTTATGGTTTTTTCTTTTGTTTATTTTTGTTAAAATTTTTTTTTTATTTTTTATTTATGATGAATACATTTATGCTGCTATATTTTGTCGTTTTATGGATTAAGAAAACATTTTATTCTCTTCCTAAATTATATTCAAATTCATGACACAAAGATCATGGCGACTTTGTCGTTGTTCTTCTGTCAGCAGGCGAGGAACCCATCTTGCGCAAACTATTGTAACTATTGTAAAAACTATATGATCTAAAATTAAAAAAAATAATCAGTGAAAATAAAGATATTAGCACATAATTTTAGGCACAATTAGTGAAAAGCCTAAGATCTTTAATAGCTATGACAGATGACATGTAAAGTAAATAATAAAAACATTAATGGCTATTGTGCAAAACTTTTGGTACGCCCCTCGTAGCATCTTCTGATAAAGATAAAGCTGATATGCTTAATGATGTTTTTCATAAAGTTTTTACTGTTGACAACAATATTAAAGTGAACTTAGCCAACTTTTCCACATCAGTTACCTCCTATGGCAGATATTGAAGTTGCCCCAGAAGATATTGTCAAATCTGTTAACAATCTGAAAGGATCATTATCTAGAACTCCAGATAACATCCCTGCATACTTCTTTAAAGAAATTGCTTCCTCCATACTACCTATATTGGCTCACCTTTTTAATCTCACTTTATCTACAGGTAGCATACCCAGCCAATGGAAAAAAAGCTATCATAACACCCATTTATAAAAAAGATTCCCATGACTCTCCATCTAATTACAGACCTATTTCTCTTACCTCTTTAATGTGTAGGATTTTAGAAAACATTATTGCCAATAAGGTAATGGATTATCTGCTAACTTCAAATATCCTGTCAGAATATCAATTTGGCTTCATACCAAATCGATCTACTTGTTTACAGCTACTAACAACCCTTAACCACTGGTTTACTAATCTTGATCAAGGTATTAATGTAGATATTGTCTATACAGACATATCTAAAGCCTTTGACACTGTTTCACACAAAAAATTACTAGATGTCTTAAAATCTTATGGAATACTGAATAATGTTTTAAACTGGATACAAACTTTCATTTGTAATAGGAAACAATGTGTCTGTGTTAATAATGTTTTATCTTCATATTTACCCATCAGTAGTGGTGTCCCACAAGGCAGTGTGTTGGGACCTATTTTGTTCATTGTTTATATTAACCATTTAATAAAATTTTGTCATCCCCACCATTCCAATAGTGGCATCTATCTTTATGCTGATGACACTAAAGTTTTTAGCGTTGATTCTACTGACTTACAAACCAGTTTGGACAGCATTCAGTCATGCATGAACAATCTCCAACTTCAACTTGCTCTGGAAAAATGTAAACATCTACCTAATTCACCAAACTCATGATACCAATAACACATATGTATTATGCAACAAAAATATTTCTACTTGTTCTACTGTTTGTGACCTAGGCATTTATATTTCTAGTGATCTCAAATGGTATAGTCACATTTCTAGTGTTACTGCTAAAGCCTCAGCCAGAGCTAATCAAATCCTACATTCTTCCAGCAGTAATAATGTTTGGATACTGCTTAAAGCATATACTACTTATGTTAGACCCATTTTGGAGTATAATAGTGTGATCTGGTCTCCTTACCTAAAAAAAGATATAATTAAAATTGAATCAGTGCAAAAACAGTTTACTAGAATGATTTGCAAGCGCTGTAACTTACATTTCTCATCTTACTCTAATCGATTGTATATGCTTAATCTTAAATCATTGGAATATCAATGACTTGAATTTGATATGTTTTTTTTGTATAAAATGTATTATAATATGATTGATTTGGATTTTACTGACTATTTTATAAAAAATGACAACTATTATGACTTGCGTAGACATACTCATCATATTAGACCTACAGGGTGATTCACCGAAGTGTTGACAAATTAAAACTGAATTATCCAACTTACTATAATGGCAAAAGAAACAAGTTTTTAATAGATAGAATGGAAATTTAATGGGCTTTCACATAAAATTCAAATTATTCAATGTAGCCCCCTTTGTTTTTCACAAGGCGCCTAAGACATGGAAGTACTTGGGTGCACGTGGCATGCACCACTTCTGGGTCAATTTCTTCCCATGACGCCTTCAGTTTTCGTTTAAGGGTTTCAATATTTGGATGGGATGTTGAGCAGGCTTTTTGCTCCAGAATGGACCAAATCCCAAAGTCCATTGGGTTCAAATCGGGTGAAGAAGGGGGCCATACTTCCTTCTCCCAAAACCCTTTAAAATTGGTCTTGCACCAATGCTGGACTGCTTTGGCTGTGTGGGAAGTTGCCCCATCTTGTTGAAGCGTAATTCCTTCCTCTCCCACTGTTTCTTGAACCCAGGAAATGACTTTTTCTTCCAACATCCGACGATAGATAGTTTGGTTAATTTTCACGCCTTCATCGATAAAGATTAGAGGTGTTTTCAGGCCTGTTGAAGTGACTCCTGCCCAAACCATCACGGAAGAAGGTTTCTGCCTCCTAAATGAACTGCAACGTTCAACTGGCACCAAGTCCTTGTTTGGAATCCAAATCCTGTCATTTTGGTGGTTGTGGATAGCTTGGACAGTGAAAAGCTTCTCATCTGTCCAAAGCACTTGAGGCCGCGTGCCAACAACAAGTCTCTTGATCAAAACCTTAGCTCTATCAAGCCTTTTCTTCTTAGTGGCATTTGACAGGAGCTGCCTCTTGGTAAATTTGTATGGGTAGACGTGGAGATCATCCTTGAGAAGCCTTTGCATGGTGCTCACGCTTACAGAGGTGTCCTTAGCCAGTTTTCTTGCGCTCCTTGAAGGGTTCTGCCTCAACCTCTCCCTGACCTTCTTAATCAGTTCCTTTGTCCTGATGGGTTTTTCAGGAGTACTTCTGATTCTTGGAGCACAACTTCCAGTCTCCCTGAACCTCTTCACAGCCTTGTAAACACCTCCACGACTCACAAATCCCTTCATCAACCGGAAAATTTTCGCAGGTGGAAGTCCTTTCTTGCAATACCCTTCAACGATGTCATTTACTGTCTTTGCCATCTTACTTTTCTAGATTAAATATTCTTATTGATATTGAAAACTTACTCTAGAATATATAATAACAATCTGAAGAGGCAATGCGAAGTTAATAATGGAATAAAGTATATGTCAACACTTCGGTGAATCACATAAAGTATTTGTCAACACTTCGGTGAATCACCCTGTAAAACTAGACCCCACACTGTTCCATATAATAACTTTTTCATTCATAGAGCTTACAAAATTTGGAACAATCTGCCTGAAAATATTGTAAATGCTACCAGTATCACCCAGTTTAAATGCAAATTAAAAAAGTTTAACCTTCACCAGATTTCTTCCCTAGTGTTTACAAATGATTGAATAGCTACTTATCATTTTATGTATTTATTATTTTTTTTTTTTCTCTTTGTTAATATGTGCATTTTTTTTTGTGTGTGTTTTTACTATAATTATTATTTGACCTGTTTTGTTTTGTTTTCCAATTGCTTTTCATTTACTAGTATGTATAATAGTTTTAAGCATATTTTGTTACATTTTCTTGCTGTATATCTTGTCTCTCCTCGCTTGTTAGAGTGCCTGGGTGTTGACGTGGGCACCATAGCATTGTATATAAAATAAATAAATAAATAAATATGTCATTATTTTTTTGCAATTATAGAAAGTGATTAATATTGTATACATACATACAACTAATTTAAGTAGTGTTTTTATTTAAAAAATGTAATTTAAAAAATTCATTTGTTTTTCTGGTAGAATAGAGGAAAGTAAAACTTCAACAAAACAATCTTTTAACTAAGTAATATCCCTGGAAACAGTGTTTATATTAAAAAAATTTAAATTTAAAACAAGATTTCTCTTTTTATTTACTTTCTTTTTTAGTTGTAGTTGCTGCTAAATTTCAATCCCTTATACATAACTTTTATAACAATTTGACTATTAAGAATAGTTTACATTACGTAGTTGTTCTGCAATATATAAAAACTGAAGAGATTTTATGCATTGTTGTTTTAAATTTTAAGTGTTCTGCCAACATTACCCTATATGCCATATTATGTGACATATATTTTACCTATTTGCTGAAAACTTCAAACTTTTGAGAGTTTCTGAGGTTCATGAAACCATGTAAAATACCCCAAAATAAAACTACATGCAGCATTTTCAAGGGGGACCCCTCGATAACAGTAAAAAAGGGGGGCCCAAGGCAATTGCCTTACCCACCTCACCCAATATTCACCACTGCATTACAGCATGTTTTCTTTTAATATCTTGTAACAAAAGTAATTAATTGCTAATCAATCACTAACTTTAGTAAAATAATGGTTTAAATCCAAACTTTTGATAGCGTTATTTTTCTATCATGTGAGTTTTCATCTGAAGCATAAAAATTTATTTTAGCTTTTAATTTTTTGCATATTCTATTTCTTTCAATGTAAATAATATTGCTTTTTTTAGTTGTTTTGTTCCGTGATGAGTCTCACAGGCAAAACAGTCTGTTGGGACTATTTTAATACAACATGTTTTTTTTGTAATATTTGTGTTTTGATAAATAGGTATATACATATAATTATATTATATACACAGCCCATTAATTATATTCCTATTGTGTTTAAATGAAACATTAATACAAATCACATTTAGAAAACTAACTCAAAATGGCATACATCATAACTCCAAACTAAATATTTCTTCTATACTTAATGCTTATTACATTTTCTGAACATCAAAGTACAGGGTGTTTCAAAAAATTTTGACATCATTTGACATGTAAATATGAAAGAAACTACATAGTCGAATCAAATGAAATTCAACAGGGTTAATGTTGAGCTGAACAAGATTTATTTCTGTAAATTTGAATAAGAAATTCAAAGGAACATTAATTCCATGAAAGATTTCACAAATGTTCAATATGCACATTGCCTGTACCGCAGCACACGTGAAGTCAGTACTCTGTCTTGGGTAACAATCTTTAGTTTAACTTTCGTGCAAGACAGGTAGTTAACAAAAAAGCACCACCACACTGGAGTCTGTTACCCAAGACATGCTGCAGCATGTTTAGGAGGAGCTGGAGTACTGACTTCACATGTGCCATGTCACAGGTGGTGTGCATATTAAACATTTGTAAAACCTTTCATGAAATTCAGGTGCTTTTGAATTTGAATAAATTTACAGGAATAAATCTTGTTCTGCTCAACATTAACCCTGTTAAATTTCATTTGATTCAACTATGTAGTTTCTGTAATATTTACATGTCAAATGATGTCAAATTTTTTGAAATACCCTGTATTTTATGGATAATCATGATGCTATCTCTAGTCTATTTTACAATTAATATTTTTTCCATAGTAAATTGAACCCACAACAAACCTTAATTTTAATACAATTAATGACTTGTGTAGGCCCTGCATGTATGACTATATCTAGTCAGTTTGAAACTCAGTGAGGTATGCATCATTGACGAGCTCTAACATGGGCTACAATAATATATTATTGGAATATTTTTCAGATTTATTACAGTTTGACCAATATTAAAGTATGGACACTATTGAAAGATATGAAAAGGTAGATGACATGATAATGAGATTCCCAAAATTAGATTCTATGTCAGATGGGGATAGTGATAATTGAGATGAAGGTCAAGCAGATTCAATGAAACTAAATAGAAATTTAGTGGTTGCTCCTGAAAAAGTGAAAAACGAAACTGCCAGCCATGATAATTTTCCAGAGTTTGCTGATATAATGATAGGATAACAAGTTTGCAAGAAAACATAATTAAAACAGGAAAGAGATAAGTTTTTTGGACCAGCAATATACATTTAATTGTGTTACTGTATATTAGAGTGCATACTGTCCAAAAACTCCCAGAGTACTTTAAATTGTTTTTTGATCGCCCATTCATATTTCTAATGGCTTAAATTGTAATAAATATAAGACACTTGTTAATTTAATGGATCAGTATTGCAGTGGGCCTTGCACTCTTGCAATATACAGTATATACTGCATATATAATCCAATAATGTTTCACCTTGCTGGTACACTGCTCAATAACACACAGTTAGAGCAAGTATATTATATTTATTAAACACTACACTTTATTGGTGAAAACCACAACAGTCTGTTTCTTCCTATTGAATCGTCAGGTGGTCACTTATTCAAAGAATTACTACATATCAAATAGTCACTTAATAAGTGATCACCTGACGATTCAATAGGATGAAACAGACTGTTGTGGTTTTAACTAATATAGTTTAGTGTTTAATACATATAATATACTGCATACATATATGTTGTGATATTGTGCAATAGATGACGTAGTGTTTTCTTAAACGCTCTAATCTTAATCAGCGCCTTCTGCTCAAACAATTATTGGACGCGCGCGTCTCCAGGCATAGTTGTTACTAGTTAAATATGCGCCTTTATTTTGGTTTAGCAGTCAGTTCGAAGTATCAAGCTACTACAGCAAACGAACTAAAAAAGCATTATATTTCAATACGGTTGTTTTTTGGCTAAGTACTTTTGTGAATTTTAACTATTGTTTTTTAATAAACCTGTGTATTCGTGCAAAGATACAACAATATATATATTTTTTTTTTCACTTTATAAGACAAAAACAAAAACACTCCTACCTGTTTAATCCAATTTAAGAATTAAGAAATGGATGAAACAGGCTCTGGGGGTGTTTTTTTATCATAATAAATAAAAAACAAAAATATGTTCTGAATTTCAATGAGCACTTTACTTCACTCAACTCTTTTCACTCTTTGCTACATTTCACATTTAAAAAAGAATTTAACTCTTCTCTACCATTTATTAAACTCCCAGTTGAGAAGCGTAAAACTGGATTTATCGTATCTGTGTATAGGAAGCCCACCTTTATCAGCCAATACCTGCATTGGGATTCTTTTAGTCCTATGAAGTAAAAAATCAATCTTGTGGATACACTGGTTCACCAAGCTTTGTTCATATGTTCTAGCAGCAGGCTTCAGGCCGAGCTCAACAAAACAAATTTTGTTGCTAATGGCTACCCAAACCATATTATCACATCCACATTTAGATCTGACAATCCAACCAGTCATCTCAACATGGACCCAAGAAATGCCTGATTTATCTCCATCTTTCATGGCTGGGAAATGTTTTAACTAAATTTGAAAAGCAAATTACTTTGAACAGCCATTCAGCATTGCTACTTTGCTGTTGAAACACTTGTTGTTTTTATAACCAGGCCTCTTCTTCCCACAGCCAAGAAAGATGTATTACCTGCCCATCAAAACAATAAGGTTATTTATCAATTTGTGTGCCACTGCAATAGTTGGTATCTAGGACATACATCCCAAAGGTTGTAGGAACGCATTAAGCAACACATTTCCAGGTTGATCAGAAACCATTATTCTTCCCAAGACTGCTTTAATCTTTCCCATGCCTGCAAGACAAACAGCACTTTTCAAATAATTGCCCATGACTCTGCTATTGGACAGCATCTTTTGGAAAACCCTTCCTGTGCCAGCCAATACAGTGACATCAAATTCTCTATCCTTGCCCGAGGATGTACTTCTTTCCATCTTTCTGCTCTTGAAGCTACTTTTATTAAATCTTTTCAACCTAATCTCTGTTGACACAAGGAATATCTTTACAGTTTAAAACTCATTCATTAATGCTCTTTCACTTTCGCTTCTGATTGATTTTCTCTCTTGACCAATCAGACACACTCTCATTTTCTTTCTTTTTTTAACTGATTGGTCGCCTTTTTAACCAATCAGACTCCTTCTTTCTTTCCTATATAAGCATGATTGAATTGCTCTTAGTACATTCTGACCATTCCTCCCAATGAGTGTCAGATGAAAAGCCTTTGAGGAATGAACACGCTTTTTAAAGCTATCTTAAAAGTTTTCTACCACCAATTGACTCTTCAATGATTAATTTATTTAATCACATTTTAAAGAACCTCAACAGTCTATTTTACCTCATAAAATTTTGGGAGAATGGGAGTCAGGTCACCTGACTTGCCTTCTCTCACCTTAACATGAATGCATATTCTATGTACTTGCATGTACTGTGTTTTGAGTTTTTTTTTTCTTATATGACATCATACGAATTGTGTTATTTGCTTGATTCATTTAACAAACTACACATTTTGGAAAATAAAATTTGAAACACATGAATAATATTTCTACTATTTGAAATGAGGTAAATTTCTAAAATATCTTCTAATCAGTTAACTAGAAGCTAATTATCTTCTATAATATGTTTTGCAGAACTGCATATTATTTATTGAAGTATGATTAATCTAATGTACAAGTAACTTGTACTATGTTTTCACTTCTAATGCTTCTAATGTTTATTTTTCTAGTAACCACCTGACGATTCTATAGAATGAAACAGTCTGTTGTGTTTTTTTAAAAAATGATTAAATAAATTTTGTATTATATATAAAATCTTTTTTTTTTAATAAAATCTAGATTCAATTTGAATATGGATGAAACAGAATTTTATAATTTTTTAAACAATGATTAAATAAATTTTGTACTTAAACATTGTTTTGATCCTTTTATTCAGGCCTCTGAAAGAAAAATCTTGCAATCTTTAATTTACAACAGCTAATTGTAAACAATTTAAGACAATTAGAGGAGAAACACTAAACATCAATCATTCCACTCATTAAACAAGATGCTTTAAAAAAAAAAAAATTGCTAGTTTATTATAACAAGCCCAATGAGAAAATTTTTATGACAATAATCAAAATTAAAAATTTTTGTTGAAATTAGCATCGGAATAAAAAAAAATTGACATTATCCTATCACTAATTGATATCTTGCATCATTTTTCAATTAAAATTGCTTTGGGATTCATAGCAATTCTGACTGCAGATCTTGTTCATCTTCTTCAAATAAATGTTTACTGTATAACTTGCAATTTTTCGATTTCATTGCATATTTTGGCTTTATATTTTATAACAACTTTTTAGTATCATAATATTTTATTTCAACTCAGTTGTAAAAACCGAATAAAAAAAGAAAATTACGTGACTTTTAAGAAATTGAAAACAGAACAAAAAAAATAAATGTTATAAATTCTGCATGGTTCTAGCACATTTTTCTAGCTTATCACAATACTTTATTTGTAATCATTAAAAAACAAAACTTTCTAGTTATCTTCAATTAAAGCCAGTAAGAGCTATACAAAAATTAGCCATGGCTTAATTTAACGTAAACTACTGAATGGCAATAATGCTGCATATCTGACAGGTACAAGAGACTGATATCTACATAAGTGATCTTGTAATAATCTTTTGGTGATTCATATAACTTGAAACCAATTAAAACACTCAACCCAAATTTAGTTTTTTTGAAATATTAAAAATCAAGCGAGTTTAACATGGAACCAAAACCAAAAACTTAAAAAAATTATATTTTGAGTATAAAAATTTTTTAGATTTCCAGAGAACTCTAGGTAAAAGTAGTTGGTTATAGGTATTATGCAATAATACAGAAATATTTACAAAACCTTATACCAGCTAAAAGTGAAAGAAGCTTTTTTCTAATTTTATAACTTAATTTATGCTTCATTATTACTTTTCAAGTTGCAGCCTTGTAAAGTTTTTGATTTGCAATTCCAAGTTTAAATTTTATTGTAATGATGCATTTTTACTATATACTGAAAACAAGAAGACAACGCAAATCTATTTTAAAAATCATCAACTTACTTTTCTGGAGTTTTTGGTGACTCCATAAACAAGTTATAGATGTAGAAAAGTAATAGTTAACAACACAATTACAACATCCAACAATTAGCAGCATCAAACTAATATTTCTAGTAGAATAATTTTGTTGTTCTTGAAATAAAATTAAAAACATTTACTGATGGAGAATTAAATCATAGTAATTTATTGAGCTTTTGCATGTTTCAGCATTGTTTTTGTTTTGTTGCATGTCCTTTTTTTATGGTGTATATTTGGGTATGTAACTATTTGGCAGAACCAATTAATTGGCAAGCCAATTCAGGGGGAAATTAAATAATTTCAATTTAACTTCACTAATGTTGAAGCAACAACAAAAAAGTTTTGTAATGTCACTAAGACAATATTATACTACAATTTATTTTTAATATGCAAAACTTATAATTGCCATTGTTGCATATTTAAAAGCAAACAATGATAATAAACCTTGTTGTCACGATCTGTTGTTCAACTGATAAAAGTAAAAATTAGCAATTAAAAATTGATAAATGCATAAAAACTAAGGTGGAATTTACCATGACTTAATTTTGAACATTTAATTTAAAAAAAATGTATTACTTAAATAGATAAATTTTTGAATCAAGGTCATTTAACATAGCATGTTTTTTTGATTTTTTTACAGAAAAGTACAACAATGCTACTACGAATACAAAGACAACAGGTTTGAAGTTTTGCAAGCATATGAAACTTCTGATGTTATAATAAGCATTATAAAGTATATGAACATTTTTCTACAAATCTATTTCAATCAGCATGCATGGCACATCAGAAAAATAGTAAATGATGGTTAAGTCAGAGCAGTTATTACATTAAACTATCAAACCATGAAAATTATTTTAATTATATTTTATTCACTCTAACAGTTTGTTTCTTCTATTAGGCTCATCAAAAGACAATGAAAAATCTGAAAAACAATTACTAACAGGAAAGCAGTGATGGCTTCAGTATAGTGCAAATGGAGCAGCACACTGGGTCTCCCCCCAAAAAAAACATCAAAAAATGGGCCCTCCTAAGCAAAATATTGCTCTATTTGTTCATAGTAGCATCATGACAGTGGCCCTATTGGTCTGCATTTTATATATTTTTGGATGAAAGTAGGGATGTACTCAATTGATAATGAGGACTTTTTTTTTAGAGATCACTATTATTTTAGGATAAAAATGAAGGTTTTGGATAACAATTGATAGCAAAGACCTTGAGATCACTATTATGGAATAAAAAGTAACCCTTCCATTTTTCTTGCACCAGGCTCCCCCTTTTATAAGGCCACCATTGATACAAAATTTAAGAAAGTGATAAAATGTCTGCAAAATACAACAGTAATCAAATAGTTAAACCAGTTACAAATCTTTTTCAATTAAATTTTAATGTGTCAAGTTTTTTTTCAATTGCTTATGCTGTAGTTACTAACTAACAAATAAATTTATTTAAGAGAATGTGTTAAAAAATCTTTAATTTTTTTAATAGTAATTTTAAGGTGCTTTGTTTGTTCTAATAAATTTATTCATTATTTAGTAACATCAGCACAAGCAACAAAAAAGATTTTCACACATTGAAATTTAATCTAAAAAGATTTTTAATCAGTTTAACTATTTGATTACTGCTGAATTTTTCTTGTTGTTTTTAAGTTCTTTTGCAGGCTTTTTATTGCTTTGTTAAACTTTCCTTTTAGTATTTGTTTTTCAGATTTTTGATTGCTTTCTGATGAGCCTAATAATAGAAACAAACTGTTAAAGCTAATAAAAAAATAGTCAAAATAATTTTGATGGTTTGATAGTTTCACCCCTTCCCGGATCTTTTTTTTGGAAAAATTCTTGCCAAAATGAAAATTATTTTTATATTAAAGTATACAAAATACTAATGTAGAAAATATGCAACAAAAGTTTTTTGGACTCTTCATTCTGGCAGACAAGAATCAGTCCACAACTTGATAAAATTTACTTATATCATTTTAATTTAAAATCTATTTTGACATGAAGTCATCTTCAGTTAAATCTTATTTAAATGATTCTATTTGAATAAGACTCAATAATAAAATTTGAAATTAAGTCATTGAAAATTCCAATAGATTAATATTAGGCAAGAAACATACCTAAGGTCAGCACATTTAACAATTTTCAAATGCAAATTTTTACTTTTATCAGCTGAACAACAGAAAGTAAAAGCAAATTTTTATATCACTGTTTGCTCTTAAATAGGAAACAATGGTGATTTATAAGTTTTGCATATTAAAAATAACTTGCATTATAATATTTTCTTAGTGACATAACAAAACTTATTTGTTGTCATTTTTATGTTAGTGAAGATAATCAAAATTATTTAATTTTCTGCCAAATTGGCTCACAGAGAAATCAGCTTGACAAAAAATTTGTCTCTTTGAATTGTCTCCTGCCAAGTAGTCTTGCTTCAGTACATGTGTTGATGCAAATATTTTGATTGACAAGTTGGTGCAAATAAAAAACAACAAAACTAAATTGAATTTAAAATTTATTTTAAATAGATTGTAATCAGAATGCACTTTTAATTGAACAAAAATGTCATAAAATGATTACATTAGTAAACAGGAATTTTGGGGACTAGAAGTTTCTAATGGATTTGGGGGTTTTGAGGGGCATTGAGTCCAAAAATTGCATCAGTTTTTGTTCATCTGGTCAGGATTAGCCACTACATAGCATGCACTTTGCATTTTGTTGCAAAATGTTGAAAAACCTTACCAAAAGTTTCAAGAGTTAGCTCCTATCATTTTTGCCCTTGAAGCAAATTTTGTGATCAGTAACAGTGATTTTAAATGCCGAAATGTTTTATCAGCTATCGTTAAACTGCATAGGCCCATAGAGAGTTAATTAGTAGCAGCATATGGATAAACAATAACCACAATGAAATCCTATGTCAGAATAGTCCGTGCCTAGTACAATCATTGATCTAAATGAAAAGTACTGGTATCCAAGTTTTTAGTTTGCAATGCAATGTGTGTGGACCAATAGACACTCTATACCAAGGGTGTCAAACTGGCATCCCACAGGCCAAATCCAGCCAGCCATGCTCTATTTTGTGGCCCACATCTTGAAATCAATAAATTTGAGACAGATACAAAGTGAAGACTTTTATTTTTTAGAGAACACCTGATTGTGGCTAAATGTGCCTGGAATTTTGAAAAAGTCCCAAAATGTGCTGCAGGTGGAAAAAGGTTGAGAAACATTGCTAGAAACAATAAATGAAAATATTGATTGTGTAATTATTTGAAAAATTGTTTTGCCTGCATAAAATGCAAAGTGCACAAATCTGGCCCACGTAGAATGTGATTGCGCAAATATCCCCACAGCACCAAATGAGTTTGACACCCCTGCTCTATACAGTACGTTAAATACAAGCATGTTTATAAGAAATTCCGACTTGTATCATGTTCTGTCAAAGCTTCAGAAATTAAACATATCAAAATATTATTCAATACACAGGTTCAGGAGCAACAAAAAAATTTTTTGTTGTTACTAAAGCTAGCTTAAAATGTGTTTTATTAAGCAACAGCAAAAAGTATGCCTCCATACCAATTAGGTATTCCATCATGTTGAAAGAGAGTTATGATACTATGGATTTGATCTTACTGAAAATTAAGTATAATGAGCATGACTGAATGATTTGTGATGAATTAAAGATTCTGTGCATATTGCTTGGGCAACAAAGTGGACACACAAAATTTCCATGTTTTCTATGTCTCTGGGACAGCAAAGCTTGCCAAGAGCATTGGAAAAGTTGGCTGAAGAGAAAAGGATTAGAGATTGGCAAAAAAAAACATTATACACTCTCCTTTGATTAATCTGAACAAGGTGTTACTCCCTCCTATCCATATCAAACTGGGGTTGATGAAACAGTTTGCAAAAGCTTTAAATAGAGAAAGTGACTGCTTTGCAAATTTGTGTGAAAAAACTTCCTGTACTGAGCACTGAAAAGTTGAGGGCAGGAATTTTTGATGGCCCTCACATATGATGCTCAATGCAGGACAAATATTTTCCACTAACCATGAAAACCCTGGAAAAAAATGCTTGGCAGTCCCTACAGCAGTTTTCGAAAACTTTCTTGAAAATTTGAAAGCTCAAACTATAACCACCTTTTAAAACAGCTGTTAAATTCTTATAAACAAGTAGGATGCAATCTGAGCATGAAGGTCCACTTCCTTCATAGTTGTGCAAACTATTTTCCTGAAAACTTAGGAGCTATGAGTGAAGAGCACGATGAGTGCTTCCACCAAGACATTAGGACAATGGAGAAAAGATACTGGGGAAGCTGGAATACCAACATGATGGCAGACTATTGCAGGTGCTTAAAAAGAAAGATTACTGGCTGTAGCTACTCCCAAAAAGCACAGAAAAGGTAATTTCAGGATTTGCAAGTGTGCAATATTTTTTGTCATGAAAAAACAATATGCTATCATGTTTGGGCTCTTTGCATTTTTATGCTTTTTTGCTTCCATAATCTTTGCATTGCAAAGCCATTATATTTTTGTAGTATTTCACATACGAGGTGTGTTTGAAAAGTATCGGGACTGTATGCTTTGCACAAACAACACTTGCAACAGTGATAAAAGCTTTGTTTTTTAAGATGGCGCAATGTCTTGTGGTTGTAAAAATGTAGTTTCAGCATTCTGTGACAACCATATGCTTTTTTACAGGCTTTTCTTGAAAGGTGCTTTACTGTAGTTCGTTTTGGGATAATTTATTTAGTAAATTTTTTTTTCTTTTTTTTTTCTTCTTTTGTTAACAAATAATGAGCATTGAACAAAGAATCAACTTGAAGTTTCTCATTCGACTTGGAAAAACTCCAACTGAAACATTCAATTTGCTCCAAGAAGTTTACGGAGATGCTACGATGTCAAAAACTCGGATTTTTGAGTGGCACAAGAGGTTCAGAGAGGGAAGAGAGGATGTGGAAAATGATCCTAAGAGTGGAAGGCCAACAACAAGCAGAACAAACGAAAATGTTGAGCGTGTGAGAGAAAAAGTGCACAGTGACCGCTGCCGTACTGTTAGAATGATAGCAGATGAGTTGAGCATGAATAGTGAGAGGGTGTGGAGGATCATTACAGAAGATCTGGAGATGAGGAAGGTTTGTGCGAAAATGGTACCAAGGTTGCTGAATGATGGGCAAAAGGAAATCGTGTGCAAGTGTGTCAAAACATCCTGAAACAACTTGAAATTACACCAGATCTGCTGAGTAGAGTTGTTACTGGTGATGAGTCGTGGATCTTCGAGTACGATCCACTCACCAAACGGCAGAGCCTTGAATGGAAGAGTGCATTCTCACCAAGACCCAAGAAAGCAAGGCTGTTCAAGTCCAAAATAAAGGTGATGCTGATTGTTTTCTTTGATGTTCATGGAATTGTTCATCTAGAATTCTTGCCACAGGGCCAAACCATTAACCAGAATGTTTACAAAGACATCTTGCGACGTTTGATGCGTTCGGTAAGGGAGAAAAGAAGAGAATTGTGGGAGACAAAGTCATGGCTGCTTCATCATGACAATGCTCCTGCTCACAATGCCTTAAGCATACAACAATTTCTTGCAGAAAATAACATTGCCATGCTGGAGCAACCACTCTACTCGCCAGATCTGGCTCCCTGTGATTTTTTCTTGTTTCCTAAGCTCAAGGGAGTCATTAAAGGAACCTGTTTTCAAGACTCAAAAGCCATAACAACAGCCGTAACGAAGGAACTACAAGCGATCCCAATGAAATCTTTCCAGAAGTGCATAGAAGCATGGCGGCAGAGATTAGAAAAGTGCATTCGAGCTCAAGAAGATTACTTTGAAGGGGACAAGTTGTAATTTTTAAGTGGCATTTCAAATAAAATAATTATTTACACAGTCCCGTTACTTTTCAAACAGCCCTCGTATGTCTTGTGAGTTACAGTTGCAAGTATACTGTATACATAAATTGAAGTTTTGTCTTTATTTAATTTTTTGTGTGTTGTCTATGCTGTTCATTATTCTTCATGAGCTAGTTTACAAATCATGTTTATTACAAAAAGACACTAGTGTTTAAATAACATGCTAGCAAGTTCAACAAAGCTTAAATGTATAACCCTCTTATGCAACGGTATGCTTAAAAAGCTACAATTGCATAAATCTGAAATATCAAATAGCTCCAAAACTAGACCAGATAGGAAAATTCTCACAAGAGTTTTAAAATTAGCACCCCAAAATTATCCCCAAAACACTCTTAAACCCAATCCCAACAAAATTCATTTAAATTATTGAGCTATGTTGTTACCATAAAACTATTTAAATAAGACAAATATTTGTTATTTCACTATTTAAAGACATTAAAGACAAAAACTTGGAAAATGAACAGTAAGGAATCCTGGATTATGAGGTATTACTAAAATTCTAACTACACCTAAACATAATTACTAATTACCAAGTTATACCAAAAATAATTAAAAACTCCAACTATCATTTTGAACATGTGCTGTTTACATTTTTTCTTTATTTTATTTCTATATTTATCCTCCTGACTTCCAGGAAAGCAACAGGCAGGCTAATACATGAAACAAGCAATTACCCCAGCCCGATTTTTTTTGGCTAGAAAATTTTGGACACTTCAAGATTTTTTTGGCAACTTAAGATTTTGAAAAAATGGAATTTTATGTTGCCAAAAAATTTTGTTTACATAATATATATAAATTTTAGCAGATTTTTGGGGGGATTTAATGGTTTTTGTAATAACATTAAACTTAATATCACTAAAACACCAGAATAATTGTTTTCCTTTTTTTCTTGTAATTTGCTAAATTGTAAAATCTTGTTTTTATACAAAGTCATCAAATTTTGCCAGAATCTACTAGCTAAATTAATACATCATAGAAATTGTTACAATTAGAAAAATGCTACAGTACAAGTTAAAGACTATTTTAAAGTTGTAAGGTAGATTGTCACATCACAATTAATAATTTGTGATATTAAAATTTGACATGTATAATGACTTTGTATGTATAATAACTTTGCATTTATATGACTTTGTATCAGGGTCATTCCATGTCAGTGTCCAGGACCCTCCAGCTTGATCCCTCCAATTTTGCTCAAAATGTTGTATATTATAATTGACCACAAAACTGTAAATTGTTAATCAATATCTATTGTATTTTATGAAATATAACCTATTGAATTTTGGTACCCTATTCCAGCAATTAGCATTCGCTCACTTTGGAGCATTTTGAAACAAGCATTCCTCCAATTATAAAAATTGTGGAAAGCTGATTTTTGGTATATTAACCAACTTTCTGGTATATTACATGGATCAAGTGTTAAAATAATATTATCTTATAAGATAATAAAAATATTGAGTCCCAAAATGTCCACAGTTTGATCAGAGAACAAATTTTTGGCCATATTTAAAAAGCTGCAGCTGTAGTACAAAACATAGCACTGCTCTAATTTTTAACATGAGTACTCCCTACCAACTGGACTATAAGTTTACCAAAAATAAAATTTTTCTTTCCTTCATTTCGACATTTATCGTGTCAGATGAAAAGCTTAGAAATGAGTTTTTTGGTAGCTATTTTTGAATTTCAAGACATTTGACACAGAATGATCCTATATAGAGTTAGGGTTAGGGTTAGGGTTAGGGTTAGGGTTAGGGTTAGGGTTAGGTTAAGGTTAGGTTTAGGCTAACCCTAACCCTAACCCTAACCCTAACCCTAACACAGCATACTACTGTGCTGCAGCACATAGGTTGAGAAACACTGCTCTAACCATTCAATCATGCTGTCAACAATATCACTGAACAAAAACAGAGGTGGCAGGATTCACATAAAGTAGGATCTGGAATCGATCCAGGTTCCTATAAACCACTACCTTACCATGGTAGGAAATTTTGCATGTCTCAATGACCTGTAAAGCTGTGTTGGCCAGAGATTTTACCTCTCCTGTTACAAATATTCATACCAAAGAGGTTTGCAGATAGGGACCAGACAAAATGTAGTTCACAAGATGGCAACTTCAAAACGGGGCAGACTGTGCTCAACAGCTGTGGCAAACAAGCAGTTTAGGAGAAGGACATCTCTTATATAAAAACCCTTTGCAGTAGGGTTACATTGCAAATTCATGATATATCACCTAGAATGTATTTTCATGCTTCTTTGGGCATTGTACAGATTAAAAAGGTCTGTGTTCAGGCACTTGGCAGAGGTATCTGTTTGAAAAGTACTTTCCTGAATGAGTCAGCCTCATTGAAGTTAGGACTCTGATGGTTGATTTTCAACCACGACAAATTGGCTCATTTCTGCTTCCTGTCTGATTTTTATTGGGTGGAGCTCTTGTTTTATCCAGTGAGAAAAGACTTGTTTCTGGCTTCTCGGGACAGTCAATTTTTCAGTTTACTCACAAACTGGTGATCAGATTGCTGCTTCTTGGGGGCAACATACACCAAAACCCTGGAACACAAACACAAAAATTGTGACATTTGTCTCAAACCTATCACTAAACATCAAACATCTATTTTATGTAAATACACAAAGCACTGCACATTTTATGTAACTACACAAACACATTTAAAATGTTCCCAAATCACAACAAAGGACTACAACAACTCATGGTACTGCACACTTCACAGGACTTTTAACCACAGAACATAAACAAACTCAACATAACCAAACATTCCTCAGTTCACACCTATCAGAACAGACCGCACTCACAAACAAGGAGGAAGCCTACTAACTTACATTAAAAACAACATCAGTTTTTCACAACTCAATACATCAAACACCTTTCCAATTGAACTACAAATCGTCAAAATCCACCTTTCAACATCACAACAATTACATAGCACCAACATGTACATTCCACCCAGCTATCACAGCAGAAAAGACTCAATTATATCTAGCATGCTTACAACCATAACCAATCTTCAAACACAATCATCACAGCAGATGTTAATGCTCACTCATCATTATGGTATTCCCAACCAAAGACCATAGAGGAGAATTGATCAAAGACATCCTGCTAAACTCCAATTATATCACACAAAACACAAATACTCCAACACGTTTACAACTCAATCAAACACAACAGCCTACTTCATCAGGCAGCACTACTGCTTCAACAGACTTGCATTACTGCACTAGCTGGCAGACCATCCACTCCTTCACATCAGATCATTCAACTTTAATTACCACCCTCAGTATATATCACAAGACCAAAACAGCTCATTCTCACTTTACTAAAACAATAACAAACTATCAAAAGGCTGATTGGATATCATTTAAACATGTTGAGAACCTCATCTCCTGCAGACCCCACAGCACAAACGTTCTTGAGGCAAACAAATACTTATCAAGGTAATTTTAGATGCTGACAGATTTGTCATCCCTAAAGGAAATCACAACAGCACAAATCACACTCACCTGCCTATGCATATCTGCAAGCTTATCCATCACTGTAACCATATTCACAAACAAAACAGGTCAGACCCACAAATCATTACTCTTAACAATCACATAAACAAACACTTGGAAACAATATCTTGACAAAATTGATCACAAACATAATCCACACTCCCTGTGGGGCACCATAGCAAAGCTATCCAACAAAAACCAACCTACACAACAGAATAGAAGCATTTGCTTCAAAACTAAAACAGCCATCACTGACATAGACAAAGCAAAAGGATTTAATAAGCAATTCAAACATCACTCCATATAGCACAAACAAAATCAGCAGGGCATAGACCATACAATCAAGAATCTTCCCACAGAGGAAATATGACTTACCATTACACAAGTGCAATTAGCCATCTCATACAGTACCAAGAACAATTCCACTGGACCTGATGGCATAAACACCAGACACCTAGGGTCACTTGCCATCAAATACCTCACAAACATGTACAACACTGCCCTAAACACTAACACAATACCCCATCTTTAGAAACGTGCCACAATCATTCCAATTCCAAAACCAAATAAAGACCACAACATTGGCACAAACTACTGACCCATATCACTTCTATCACCCATTGCCAAAACACTAGAGAAAACACTATTACCATACATAACAAAAAACATTCCAACGATTTCTCATCAACATGGATTCAAACATAAACACTTAACACACATTGCTTTGCACAACATCTGCCAGCAAATCACAAAAGGTTTCAACAATCCAAGGCCTCCAAAATGCACTGTAGCTGTAGCTTTGGACATGAGCAAGACATTTAATACAGTAAACATACACAAACTCACACTAACAAACATTCCTAACATCATCATCAAGTTCATAGCAAACTACATAAAAGGATGACAAGCATGCACTCAATAACAATGCCACACCCTCAAACCTCAAATGAATCAACACTGGAGTACCACAAGGTGGAGTTCTGTCTCCAACATTATTCAACATTTACACCTCTGACATTCCAATTCCCCCAAAAGACATACAAATCAAAACATATGCTGATGACATAACAATCACTGCATCTCACACCAAACACCGTAAAGGCCCAACAACTTATTCAACTATATCTCCACAAAGTATATAAATGGGCCACCACTAATCTTCATATAAACACAGACAAAACTACCACCACAATTTTTACACCAGACCCAGCTGAATATAACTCTATCACTTAAATTAAACAACCAAACATTACCAACAACAAAACACCTGAAAATTCTTGGAATTACTCTTGACCCAAAACTGACATTTTCACAACATATAAATGTCACCATTACTAAAGCAAAACAAACGCTCTGGAAGGTCTGGAACATTCTGGAAGCACTCATTTCTATTAATTTTCTCTACATTCAAAGCTATCACTCACCCCATTTTGGAATATGCAAACACCATATGGAGCCCTATCATATCAAACACCAACATCAAGAAACTGCAAATCATTCAAAACACAGCTTTGTAAATTGCTATTGGCTGCACATGAGATACAAACAATCAACACCTACATGACAAAACCAAAGTCCTTCCAATGGACACCATCTCAAACTTCATACTACTCAACTTAACCTGTTAACCGTTCTGTGTGTATATTTACACTTCGCCTATGTTCACTCAAAATGACAGTGGTGTATATTTACACTTGTATATTTGCGCACTAAACCACAAATGCTTTCGATGTAATTTTACACCCATTTCATTATAGCAAGTAATTAGCAGTACTTGGCATCGAATGAGCTTCCAAATTGAATGCAGTTGCTACTTGCTAGATCATCACTGACAAATTTAGTGTCCAATAATAATTGATGAGTCGTGGTACTGCGGGTTCACATTATGCAAGCCATTTCACCTGAACGTTGCGTCATTTACATACATATTTTTAGCCCTTCAGAATGAGTGCTAACAAAAAGCAAAAGCTGAGTAATAGTTGTATAGCTGATCTTGTAATTGCAAGTGATTCTAATAATAGTTTTTGTTCAGATATTAGTGAAAATGAATTATCTGAAAGCAGTGTAGAATCATTCAATGAAAGTGATGATGACCAAATTGCTCTGCCAAGTGACTGGACAAATACAGAGTGTGCACGCTTGCCATTTGCATTTCAAAACAACAGTGGTGTTCAATTAAAAAAATAATAGAATTGCATTATGTACATAAAATAATACACTCTGCATAGTTTAAAATATTTGATATCTTGGAAAAAACCTGTCATTTTGAGTTGCCCATAGGCTAGAAAAACTGACGCTTAACAGGTTAAACAATTGACTCAAACACAAACACACCCTTTACATGATCTTAATGCATACTTAAATCTGCCCAGAAATACGTAAGCCACAATCTTTCATAACAATGAGCACACTAACATCATCATCTCAAAACCAGACATAACACCTAAGGAATGTAGAGAGAACCTCAAACACATTCACATTACCATCACCTCACCACAAATACTATTTACAAATAAATGCCAATATATATGCTAAAATACCAATTATGACTAGTAATTCTAAATATTACAATACCAATTATGTCTAGTAATAGCAAAAATGATAAGATAACAATGATAACAAATACTACAAAAAAAGAAAGCAGCACAGTTTTTGCCATTGTTTACATCTTGGCAATTGTTGCCATGTACTAATTATAATTATTAATAATGATTTCAGACCATTATTTTTCAAATGTTAAAAATTGCATCAATAATAAAAGCTGTCACTATGATTCTTCTCCTGTAAACTTAATCAAGCAATGCTCAGACATTACTTTTTTAATATTGCAATTGATTATAAATAAATCTTTCAAAGAAGCAAAAGTGCCACATAAATTAAAGAGAGCAAATGTTAGTCCCATAATTAAAAATAAAGACCTTGATCCTGAGAATCTAGAGAATTATTGTCTGATAAGTAATATACCTTTCGTAGCAAAAGTACTGGAAAAAGCTGTTTTCTATCAAGTAAATAAACATCTCTAAAAACATGGTTTTTACAGTTTAAATCAGTCTGGGTATAAAGAAAACCAATCTTGTGAAACCACTTTGTTGAAAATAGTTGATAACATGCAAAATTCATATTGACAAATCTCTTGGCAGTTTTGATGTTGGACTTGTCAGCAGCATTTGATACTGTAGATAATGAATGTTTACTGTTTAAATTGAAAACTTTTTTAAAAATTACAGGAAATGCTTTGAAATGGTTTATTTCATATTTAACAAATCGTACATCTGCTGTAGTAATAAATGGTGTTTATATTAGTTATAGGTGTCCAATTTTTGGTGTTTCACAAGGTTCTATTTTGAGATAATTATTATTTATTTTGTACATAAATGAACTTGCAAGTCTAGGAGAAGAATTTGGCATAACAATTCATTTTATGCAGACGATACAACTTTGTATATTGGCTTGAATCCCAAACTAGAATTTTATGCTGTTGTGGAAAAGTTAAAAAACTGTTTGCATAAAATCAATTTATGGATATATCTAAAAATTTTCTAAAGCTTAATGTAAACAAAACACAACTTCTTGTCTGTGGAAAAAACAATTACTAGACACTTATCAACCACATATTCTTAATCTAAAAAACTCACTAACTATAGATACTGATTTATTACCCAAAGCAAAATTGTTAGGTGTAGTATTAAATCAATCTTTTATCTCTGAACCATATGATAACTGAGACCTGTAGCATTTGCTATTTTAAACTCACTAAACGCTGCAATCTGCAATCATTCCTATCTTACAATTATAAAATTATGTCAGTAAAAACTTTTATTATTTCACGTATTGACTACTGCAATAACCTTTACGCCTGTTTACCCCATTATTTACTGCATAGATTGGAAAGACTATTAAATGCTTGCATAAGATTTATTTTTAATATTTCAATTTTTAATTATAATCTGCTTTCATATTATTTTAATTCTCACATATTGCTTATTGAATATCGTATTAAGTACAAATTGTGTCTAACAGTAAATAAAATACTGAATAATTTATCGCCAAAGTATTTAACAAATCTTGTTATTGTGTATAACCCTTTGAAGGAAGATCTTAGACTATGCAAAGATAATTGGATTATTAAAACAAGGCATTATATTTCAAAAACAATTTCTCATTAAATGTATTTATGGAATTCTTTGCCAAAATCGTTAAGATCTTGCAACCAAACAAATGTTTTTAAAAAGGAGTTAAAAACTTATTTCTTTAATGAAGCTTTTAGAGACCTTAAGTAGGCTAATCAAAATTTCACTCGCAATTACTTTACCTAGATGATAGCTTTTTCTTTTTAAATTAGCAAATTATGTTCTGTCATTTCATACTGTATAAATTTTATTCTTGTTTTGTAAGTCTAACTTGTCTGAATAATTGATCTTTAATTTTAGTCTTTATATTGAATAAGTGCATTTAAATCTACAGCTAATCTGGGCTTTACTATCTTTCTTTGTTTTTTTCTGTTGTTTTTGTTGTTGTAGTTGTTGTAATTGTGATGTTTATTATTATGCTCAACCACTCTGAGACTATATGACCCATTTTAAGTAAAGAGTGGTATATAAATACATTGTTGTTATTATTATTATTATTATTATTAAGATTATACAGTAAGCATTAAAAATATATTTGAGTAACAATAAAGGAAATTATAGCAATTAGCCAACTCTTCTAAATTGTGATACCTGGCATGTATATATACATATCTATAAATTCAATTAGATAAAACAAACAACAATAAATAAAATAATCAAAAAGAAAAATTTGGATAAAAAATTTGGTGCTTTTATAAAATATTAAGGTTGATTTATAAATAATTTTTAATTTTGTTGATGAAAATTAGAAGTGCTTTTTGGTCATTCCAAAAGATATCAAATTTTGGTTTACTGACACTAAATTAATAAAAATGTAAGTGAAAATTCTCTTTTCATTTTTTCAGAGCTACTTTATCACTGGCATTGCAGTAAAATTATAAATCATAGCCCTAAATGAAAGAACTATAGTTACATATTCAACATGTGATGTTGTGGGAGCTTAAACAGAAAAATGATGCAGCAGAAACACTAAAGAAAATATGTTGCATTTTTGACCAAGATGGTTTTAAAAATAATTGCTTTTAATGGGATACCTATGGCATTATCCATCAAGAGTTTTTGGGCCACAATTAAACACTAAATGCAAACTTGTATGGTGAACAATTGTAGCATGTGAATAAAAATCTGAAAAGCATCTGGCATTTGCTAAAAGAAAAACAGTTGTTCTGCTTCATGACAATGCAAGACCATATGCTGCAAAAATGACACAAGAAAAGGTTTTGGAACCCAGCTAGTAACACACTTCAGTACTCACCACGCAGCAAAACAACACACTCCATACTTCATTTTACAAAAAATTTACCCATTCCCAAGCCTATTTACATCCCATCCACTCCCGTCTCCCACACACCTTTACCTCCATAGTATATAGTCAAGCTCTATGCTACAAGTGGATTTGCTCTGATGCAAAGAGTTAAATTTACAACTGACAACATTAAAAAATGCGTTTATTGCACTTGGCTACAAAACCCAAATTGTTAAAAACCACATAACTAAGGCCATGTCTATTCCCCAAAAAGCCTTTCTCAAATATCAAACTAAATCATAATCAAATTGCATACCCCTAGTCCTTACTTACCACTCTTATCTTAGACCAATCAACAAAATCACCAAAAATCTGCAACCTGTACTAAACAAAGACCCCCACATCAACAAAATCTTCCCCGCTCCCCCATTTATACCATATCGTCAACTTCCTAACCTTAAACTTTTACATACATCTGCCTCCAACAGTGCGCCGGTGCAAACAGTGCGCCTTTGCGTTTTATTTTTTTATTGTTGCGTAAAATAACATCGTAATTGCATTATCAAAATTTGTATTAAAATATCAATTTCTCTTTGTATTTTCAGAAATGCAAAAAAACAGAAAATTTTTTAAAAAGATTTTTCAATTTTTATGGAAGTAAAGTTAGTTTTTGCTGATAAAAAAAATTGTTTTTTTCATTGCATAAAAGCACTAGGAATTAAGTCAAAATGACATCAATTTCTCCATAGCGTAAAGTAAAGCCTGGTAAAAGATAATAATCGATTATTGTAGCTTTTCTCTGAAATCAAGAGTTAAAGTCAAAATGGCAGGTGTTCCTACAGTGCGCCACTCAGTAGCACCTAACAGTGCGCCCCCTGGCGCACTGTTGGAACAAACATTTTACATATTATTCTATTGCTAAAGAAACATACACAACAGAATCTTCATATATTCGGCTTTACAAATGAGCTTTTTCTTTTACGCTTGTATTGCTATTCACAGCAAAAGAACTTTTTCTTTCAAAGAAAATTTTATTAAAACGATATGTGTGAGAGCGATTGTGACCTTAGTTCAAAAGAAGATGATCTAAACGAAAAATAATTACCGAATATTGGTGATTCATCTTATAATCATGTTGTTCTCCAAAAAACAAAAAAGCATCACTTGAAATAAGTCCCATTTTTCTTACTTTTCGTCCAAAATTCATGGTGTTCTCTAAAAAAAAAAGGTCTTTACCTAAAATCTCTCCCTGATTTTCTACTTTTTGTCTCAAACCAGCTCACCTTTTCTAATTTTGTCCCAAAGCAGCGCTGTTCTTTATTTCGTTCAGAAATAAAAGTCATCGTACCAAAATTCGCTGGTCATGCAACGCATAACTTGCATGCCCTGACCGCACGCCACTGGTGTAGGATACCCACAAGTTAAAATGTATATTATTTTTTTAATTTCAAAAAAGTAAAAGTTGTTTATTTATTTGCTAATTAAAATAGTTTTATTTTTTATGTTTTTGTGTTTTATTCATAAGTTACATGTTATATGTTGACTTATTAATGGTAAACTTTGCATTTGCTTGTTTAAATTGGTTTTAAAGTTGTTTTGTCTTTCTATATAAGAATAAAAAAATATTTTTTGACGTAAGAGTTCCACATATTTTGCTGTTACAACAAAGAAAAACTTATGAACAAAAAGAACTTAAAAATTTCATTAATCAGGTAATACAAAGCTATGTTGCTTAAAAAAAACTAAATGGCGCAGTGTTGGAACCGTAATGGCGCACTGTTGGACCTATGCTCCAACAGTGCGCCATTTTTTTACTTCATTTTAAAATCAATTTTTTTGGAAAATAAAGACTTTCAACAAAAAGCCTAATTATGCACCTTAAATATCAATTGAATGAGATTAAAATGTCATAAAAATTTTTTATTCATAGCTTTTCAGTTTCCGAAATTTTGAAAAACTCCGAAAAGTGGCGCACTGTTGGAGGCTCTCTACATTTGAACCCTCGTTGTGCGAACATACGGGCAAGCTAAGCTTTGCTAAACAGAATACTTCAAACATCTTTGTTTATATTTTTTACCACTGTTTTTTAATTAGTGAACATAAACAACTTGATTTTAAACCAAACTATTTACTTTAAATGGTGTTTTAGTTATGATTTATGCGACGGCTTACAGTAAATAGAGGTGATAATCGGTCATACGGGCAAGCTAAGCTTTGCTAAATAGAATTGGAACATCTCTTTCATATTTTTTACCACTTTATTATAAATTAGTGAACATAAACAACTTGATTTTAAACCAAACTATTTATTTTAAATGCTGTTTCAGTTTTGATTTGTGCGACGGCTTACCGTAAATAAAGATGATAATCGGTCATACGGGCAAGCTAAGCTTTCCTAAATATTGATAGAATAGTCATAGCCGCATCTGCCGAGGGGGCAGGAAGGGCAATTGCCCCCTCAAGTTTCCAAGATTTGAGCAAAATTCAAATTTTTTGGGCAGTGACAAGAAAATATATGGGCAAGAGCATAATTTTTCGGGCAGAAATTTGGGTAAATTTTGGGCAAAGTCAGGAGTTTCAGGGCATTGGCATTGATCAACTGCGAAAATTAGTTACCAAATTTTAGGTGAAGACCTTTTTTTTTTTTTTTCTTTTTTAGAGAACACCTTGATTTTGGGACGAAAATTAAAAAGTATGTGACTGAATCCAAGTGAAGACCTTTTTTTTTTTTTAGAGATCACCATGATTTCAGGACGAAATTTCTTCTCCGCTCAAGAATCTCAGAAAATTTTTTTGTCTTATCCATAAAGTACTAGAAAATCATGACTTGGGCAAACGTCACAAGATTTGGGCAAAACTTCATTGCCCCCCAAAATATTTTGTGGGCTGATACGCCTATAAGAATAGTTAAAACATTTTTTTTATATTTTTTTTACCACTTTATTATGAATTAGTGAACATAAACAACATGATTTTAAACCAAAATATATACTTTAAATGGTGTTTTAGTTATGATTTGTGCCACGGCTTAAGCGGGATTTCCACTGAAAACCGATATGACAGCAATAGGGAATCCCCACTTGCTTAAAGATTTTCAAATGTTGCTCTTATTCCAGGAAATGTGTGCGCTCGGACAATCTATTCCCATTAAAAATAAGCGATAACGAGACGATTTTGCCCAAAAAAATTAAAAAATTAGTTTACTTTGTTCTGTTTGCATAAGTAGGCTATAAAGAGAAAAATTTGGATTGAACAATTTAGGGTTTACATAAATGCATTGTTATAAAATTTCAAATAGGGATGGTTAGATCTGTCATTAAAAACAGTCTCAAAGCAAACGAATTAGGTGTCTTTAAAGTAAATGACTATACCATTTACAAGTCTATTTGGCAAAAATGAAAATCAATTTGGCAGAAATGAAATTCAATTTGGCACAAATGAAATCAATTTGGCACAAATGAAATTCAATTTGGCACAAATGAAAATCAATTTGGCACAAATGAAAATCAATGTGGCACAAATAAAAATCAATTTGGCGGAAATGAAATTCAAATTGACATTAATGAAACTTATATCCTGTTTCTTACTTGCTATTTTCATATTTTGGCATAATTTTAAAAAATTCTCTTTTTTAAATTCTTATAATATGCATTTATATAATTTTATTATATAGTAACAAATAATAATATAAATATGTACGTATATAGCGACCCCATCGGAGACCCTATATTTAGACCTAATATTACGGAGACTTAAAATATATTATGGAGACCTAATTATGGAGATCTATATAATATCTATATATAGATTATTGCGACCATATATATTACGTTATGGAGGCCTAAAATATATTACGGAGACCTAATCATGGAGACCTAAAATTATGGAGACTATATACGTATATTATAGAAACCTAATTATGGAGACTATATATTATGGAGACCTAATTTGGAGGCCTAATATTATGGAGACCTAATATATATAGAGACCCTATATTATCTATATATGAATATATACATACTATAATATTGTTATAAATATGACTTTTTTGCATAAAAGCATATAAATATATACAAATCAATAATATTAGGTCTCCAAAATATATATATATATATACGTATATTATTTGAATAAGATACCCCTGATGATCCCTTTTATGGGTGAAACAGTCTGTAGGGTTTTTAACTTTGTTTTTATTCCCGTGTTTTTGCTATTGTATATATATATATATATATATACAGTATATATAATCTCCAAAATTAAGTTTCTGTAATATATGTATATATTCTACATAATTTTAGGTCTCCATTATTAGATCTCCATAATATATATTAGGTCTCCATTATATATATTAAGTCTCCTTAATATTGGTTCTAAATATAGGGTCTCCAATGAGGTCGCTATATGCGTACATATTTATATTATTATTTGTTACTATATAATAAAACTATATACATGTATATTATAAGAATTTAAAAAAGAGAATTTTTTAAAATTATGCCAAAATATAAAAATAGCAAGTAAGAAACAGGATATAAGTTTCATTAATGTCATTTTGAATTTTATTTCTGCCAAATTGATTTTCATTTGTGCCAAATTGAATTTCATTTGTGCCAAATTGATTTTCATTTGTACCAAATTGAATTTCATTTGTGCCAAATTGAATTTCATTTGTGCCAAATTGATTTTCATTCCTGCCAAATCGATTTTCATTTTTGCCAAATAGACTTGTAAATGGTATAGTTACAAGTAGAAAGTTTTTTAAAAAAACTTATTTTTAAAAATTCTTAGATGCGTTTAAATGTGTATGGCTTAACTGCTTAATAAAGCTGTTTTTAAAATACTTTTGATCTACAAATAGGTTAAAAAAAATAGAGATTTTTTGATAATGTGGGTTTAAATATATTTTTTTTATTTTTGACATTGTTGAAAGTGATTTAATTCATTTTTTAAAAGATAATCAGAGGCGTAGCTTAGGGGGGGCAATGAGGTACATATGCCCCCGGGCGCCAAGGTACAGGGGCGCCAAAATGGGGCTTGCAAAAATTTAACTCTTCGACGGCGGGAGTCACATAATTTGGCAAGTCACGTGATCTCAGGTGAGCAAAAAAACAAACTCGGCATAATTTTCTAGGTCAAAAACCTAAAAAGTTCATTGTTACGTCATAATGCCCAAAGCACATGCGCACGCTCGTTTATATACGGCTGCGCGTTGCTCTGAAGTCATTTGCCTTTAATCAGCTAAAAAAGCATCTGATAGCCCTGTAACTAACGGTATAGAAATAAGTTGTTCATTGTAATAAGTTAAATTTTAGCTAATCAGGTCACAGTTATGAAAAAAGTTTTTCTGTATGAGACAAACAGTAATACAGCTTTATGAAGTAAAGAATATATAAAACAAACTTTAAGGCAAGCCTTTCAACGTTCTCCTATGAAGTCCATCCGTACTGCTGCCAGACAATTGGAACTACCACGTTCAACAGGGCATAGGGTCTCTTCCGTACTTACTTGTGTAGTTTCGCTGGGTCTGAACATCTGATTTTGTTTCAATGAACCAGGATACACATTGCGCTTTTTCTTAAGGAGTACCGGTAGTAATTTTATGGAGGTTCAGTTCATGTAACTCAATCATTAAACATAAAAAATTTTAATTAAGAAATTTTATCTGAAACAATAAATTTTAGTGTCAATAAAAACTTTATGAAATACTGATTAAAATAAAACAACCCTCATTGCGATATCTCATCATTTCACGTTGTAATAATTTTTTTTAATTGTTAAAAGACTTTATGGACACTTTTTTTTAATTGTAAAGAGACTTATTGACTGTATATCAGCCAATTAAAAATATTTTGCTAAAACTGATGATGCAGTGTAAGATACTACTCTGATACTTCGTGTTACTGAGTATTGACTTTGCTGTGGCAGTTTAGTGCACTCAGTCATATAGATCTAATAAAATATATTTTATATTTGATTTTTTGTAACTCATGTCAGGAAGAAAAAGAAGTGGAGCTCAAAATCGCAAAAGAAAAAAGGAAGCCGAAATAGCATTAAAAAAATCAAGTGTATTACTTGCTGCTTTTTTAAAGAAAGCCAAGAAAGAAGTTGAAGCTGCAAACACCAGTTCTTCAGAATCAGAAGATGGCGGCTATCAACCATCTGTTTTAGAGCATGATGTCGACGCTAATGTTGAAAATATTGCGGTCTCGGAGAAAAACATTATTCAAACAGATATTTCTGTATGTGCAGAAAGAAACTCCGAAAACACTGAAGACCGAGAGATCCAACATAGTGACGAACCTGTTGAAAGTAACGGGGAAGATAACATTTCTGGCAGAGAAGCTGCAAATAATAATACTCATTACGATGTGCAATCGGATGTGGTTCCTGATGTACTAAAGTTTCACGATGTTGGTTACTTAGAATTTGACGAAGTGACAAAGTTACCGAAAGTACCACAATCTCTTCGCGATGAACTGATTACTCTCGGGCCCATACTTTTTCAGCACACAGACAACCTACCATCATTATATGGAGAACGTTCGATTACATCGGCATGGTTTAAACGTCGATTAGCGAATGGAGAGGAGGTAAATCTTTAATGGCTGTTGTATTCACCAATCAATAAAGCCGCTTACTGTTTCTGTTGTCTACTATTTACATCATCGCCTTCAAACTCGTGAGCTTCGTTTGAGTTAAAAAACGGTTTCAACAAGTGGAGAAAGCCAGAAAAACTAAAATCTCATGAAAACAATCCTAGCCATCGCAGGGCTTTTACTACATGGAAGGAAGCCGAAAGACGGTTAGTTGACGGTACATGAATTGACGCTATCGCTCAAGCGCAGATTCGTTCGGAAAAACAACGTTGGCGAGATATATTGCAAAGAATATTCACCTGTATTAAATTTCTGGTTTCACAAAATTTGGCACTACGTGGTCATGAGGAAAACTTGAATCCCAGAAATGATAAAAATGTTGGAAACTTTCTCGCGCTGATCAAACTCATTGCTCAATTTGATCCACTACTGGCAAAACACGTCCAACATGCTGAACAAAATCCGGGATCAGTTTTCTATTTGTCACCCGAAATCTATTTGAATGAATTTATCCACATACTTGCATCAACTGTAAAGAGCAAATTGCTGCGGGATATAAGGAAAAGCAAATACTACGGCATCTTACTTGACTCAACTCCTGATTTAGGACATCGGGAACAGCTGTCTCAGATCATAAGATTTGTGGATGTTAATTTTCAAACTAAACAAGTAACTATCAAAGAATCATTTTTAGGTTATATCGAGATACATTCAAAAGATGCAGCAAGCCTAGAGAAAGTCATCATCGAGAGACTAAAGTCTGACGCCATATCTTTATCCCACTGTCGAGCACAATGTTATGACAATGCTGCTGTGATGGCAGGGCATATTTCTGGCCTTCAACAACGAATATGTGACAGAAATAACAGAGCACTGTTTGTCAACTGTAACAACCACAGCTTAAATTTAGCAGGAGTACACTCAGCTAAGCAAGATCCAGTTGTCGTCACATTTTTTGGGACACTTGAAAATATATATTCGTTTTTCTCTCATTCAACAATTCGTTGGGAAGAGTTAAAACGAATTCTTCCTATAACAGTAAAACGAGAGTCTGCAACACGCTGGAGTGCACGATTAGAAGCTGTTAAAGCTATTTTTGAAGGGCTGGATGAACTGGTACAACTCCTAGAAAAATTATCAGAGGACTCAACTATGACATCTGAAACTAGAAGTGGTGCAGAGCAGTTACAGGCCTGCATATTGAAGTTTAATTTCATAGTTTTATTACAATTCTGGAATACCGTTCTTGGAAAAATTGATCGTGTACAGAAGCGCCTACAGGATCCTACAATGAACTTCAAGGAAGCTGCAACTGATGTTGAATCTTTGGAGCAAGAATTTGTTAAGCTTCGTGATGATTTGAGCCAAGCTGCTGTAAAAAATGCCAAAACGAAATGCACAGCCTGGGGGGTTCAGGTGGATAGACGAATTAGGCAACGTAAGAGAATGCCTGGAGAACTGAAAAGAGATGCAGGACTTTCACCAGAAGAAGAAATTGTGCGCGTTATGAAGAATGTATTTGATCGGCTTCAACAGGAGATGTCAACACGTTTTTCACGACTAAAAGACTTAAACACAAAATTTGGATTTCTGCTTGACGTTAAGACTCTTCTATCCGACACGGATGAGGATGCAATTCGTCGAGATTGCACAGATTTTGCAAATTTCTACGACACGGACATCAATGGCCACGAACTTTTCACCGAAATTGGAGATTGCAGAATGCTGCTCAGTAACAGAACTGAAGGTCAACCAGAAACTCCTTTGGCTCTTCTTGGTTTTATTGTGTCTTTTGGAGACGACGTTTTCCCGAATCTGCGAATTTCTCTACAAATTTTGTTAACAATACCAGTTTCAATTGCAAGCTGTGAACGGTCTTTCAGCAAATTGAAACTTATTTTGTCGTATTCGCGTGCATCAATGGGACAGGATCGTCTCAGTGATCTTGCACTTCTAAGTGTTGAAAGAGAAACATTGGAAAAAACAGATTTTGATGACGTGATTGACCAGTTTGCGACAGTGAAATCAAGAAAAATAAATTTATTGTAGACTATGTAAATCATCTTTGACAGTAACTGAGTGGGACATTATGGACATATGCTATATTTTGTATAACTTTGCTTCTTCTTTAAATAAAATGATCCATTAAAATTTGTATTGTTTTCCATATACAATTAAATGTAATAGAAAATATGATTAAACGTGGAGGTCGGGGCGCCAATTTTATAGTTTGCCCCGGGCGCAAAATATTCTGGCTACGCCTCTGAAGATAATAGTAAGTAAATAAATAAAATTATGTTGATGTTTAGAAATAATAGTTTCTATATCTTTATCGTAGAGGTAAAATAAAAAAATTATAAAAAAAGAATGCTCTAGATGTGAACAAAATATACTCGTAGGATTTATAAATGAATCTTTTAATTTTGTAGCTTTTATTTTTTTTACATAATCTTTATTTTTTTCAATTTACTGATATGACATTTAATTTAGCTGTTTAAAGTTACATAATTTATAATTTTTAAACACTTTAACTGTTATTTGCTATTGTTTTATTCTTAGAAGTTGAGGCAGTAAAATTCAACACATGGTCCTAAACATTAGGCAGTAAAATTCAACTCATAGCTCTACAACATCTTCAACAAAACCTTATTAACCTTTTTCTTACCATTGTTCCACAAAGGAAACTAATTTTTCAGAGCTGTTTTAACACCCTTACTATTCATTATAGATGGTGTAGTGTTGTTTGTGTGTTGTTAAGGAGTTGTTTTGCCATATTAACCAACTTACTGAAAAATAATTTGTGAATATGAATATTTGTGTGATCATCATTTTCATGAAAATTGTGGTTTCGATATAAGGCATACTTACAAATCTATAAAAATCTTTGTTGTTTTTAAAACACTTCTGGCGTGCTATCATATTTAGTAGACACATTCGGTCACATCCCCATATAAAAACAATTTAAAATATAGGTATTGGGTAGGGTAAAATTTATCTGAAAAACTTTTGTTCCCTTTGTGGAACAATGGCGGTTTTCCAGACACAATTTTCTGATTTTCAATCGTAATGTCTTGAAATACATTGGCCTTTGTTTTACACTAGGAAAGTAGCAGTTTTCATATAAAACTATCTAGCTGCGATTTCAATGCAGTCGACCGAGATTTTATTTGTTTTAGGATTAAGTTTATTGTTCTATTTTTGTGACATCACAGAGCAGATTATTGAGAAATATGGCAACAGTGTTGCTTTATTTTCAAACTCTCAGCGACCAAAGAAACACGTTTATTAACAGTTTGTTTCAAGCACAGTAGCAACAAAGTCTGGAAAGTTGGGTCAAACATGGATGTTATATAGAGATTTTTACGGTGCAAGAAAGGCAACCCATGTATCAACGTTGGCAGAAGTCAACGAAACTATAGAAAATGCAAAAAACGTAGTTAATGTTGTTGTATTGCTGCCTGAGTCAGGGGACTCTGGTAGCCAGGAGAGCAATGTTGAAGATGTTGCTGACAGTTTGGAAGAAATTTTTGATCCTGCTGGGAACTTGAAGTGGAGGAAGACTTTGAGAGCAATGAAGAATCAGAAACGGCTCTATCATCAACTAGGAAGAAAGGATTTCCAAACTGGAGAAAAGTTATAATTTCAATAAAACAATTTTGATTGATGTACGCTTCGATGAGGTAAATTACTTCCTTGGACCTGCAACAACCCAAGGTCCATATAAAATTTGCAAAAAGAATACAAGAAGTAGGGGAAGTTGGGGCAAAGCGGACACCTTTATTTAAAATTACTTCAAATATGTCATTTTTCATGATATTTTTAATAAAACATTTTTTCGTCAAAGATTATCATAATGCCTATCCATTTCAATAGTTTTTGATCCATAGTAATATTTTGTAAAATTATTATTAGAAAAAATAATTTTGGTTTCACTTGTCCGTTTTGCCCCTATCATGGGGGCAAAATGGACATACACTAACCGTTTTGCTCCAAGTAGCCTTTTGGCAATAACAAGTTGACATGTTAAGATTTTACTACGTAAGTCTATTTATTAAAGTTTTTGTCTAATTTTGAGTTAAATTTACACATGTAGTTTCGATTCTGGTGGTTCAAATTACGACACTTGCTTTAGCTTAAGGTACTTGTAAGTAGGCCTAGTCCTTTCCGCAGGTTTGTAAATATGGAGAAAAGTCACTGCCCCACCTCTTTAATAATGCAGCAGAGGTTATTGTATTGAGCAAGAAAAGGCCTTCAATAAGCCTCGGAATCTCCCTTTCCCCCTTATTATTGACCTGCTTGTAGGACAGTTTGCCTCCAAACCCACAATTATTTGATGAAAAGATTTTGGACTTGCTAGAAAACTTCGCCAACTTAGAAAAAGTCTGTATGACCTATCATGCGTTTTGAAAGCAAGGGATTTTTTTATATTATCATATTTAGCAAATTTAAAGACTTCTTGACACTGAGATTTATTTTAAATGTATCCTGTCCTGTCTATAACCACGACCCAGTCTTTTAGAAAAGAATTAGCAATATTTTCTATTTTGCATTGCCTCTAAGTAGGATTGAAGGGGTCCACCCTCTTACATGCTCGGTTGCACAATGTGTCTTATTATTTTTAGAGGTTGAAGGATTAATGAAGTAGCATATTATGTTTTGGTATTTAAAACTTTTAAAAGATATGACTTCAATGAAATTAATAAAATTTTATTAAAATTGATTGTTTTTAATTGTCTTAACTAACACAGATGATTTTGCCGTGCTGTGGTTCATTATAGGCCCACAACTATTTATCTGTAAGGTTGCACACACACACAGATAAAATTTAAAGCCATATACAAAAAATGATGAGATATCAAAAGATATTGATGTTCAAAATTTGATGTATAGCTATTCAGGCAATTATTTGTACAAGAATCTAATGACAATGATTTTAAGATCAGCTTGGAGTTAAAGACCAACAATTACACAGAACAAACACTTTATTAAAATACTTAGAATACAGCCTTAAAATAAATATGCTTTATCAAGGGAATTCTTATTTTAATAGGCTATTGCTTTAATTAACTAACTTAATAATATATATTTTACATCTGGGCCTAACTTTGCACTAATCATAAAACACCATCACTAAAGATGGTAAACTTTTGGTGTCCTTTTTGCCCCAAGTAGTACAAAACCACTTTGCCCGGCAGAGGAGTTTTGAAAATCGAGAATAATTTTTAAATCAAAGTGAGATTAACTACAAATTTTTACCAAAAGATTCTAGGTGATGTACGATATAATATTCCATAAAGCAATCTTAACAAACTCAGAAACAAATTTTGTGCACCATATCAAAGCTTTACTAATTTTTTTCAATTTGGAGCAATATGATAACAATTTAGGTCAAAACAATTGTAATTCAAAAGTTATGTTGCCACTTTTTTTTTCAGTTTGGTTAAATACATAAGTCTAGTGGTTAATCCAAAAATTTTTTATTTTATCAAATGGGAAAGGATAGAAAACATTGATGTTCGTTTGCCCCACATGTCCGCTTTACCCCAGCTTCCCCTATGTGCACAAAATGCAACATTCTTTTCCATGGGGAGCGTGGCAAGACTTGTTTCAAATCTTATCATACTCGTGCTAATGCGTAAACACATATAAAACATACTTTTCCCACAACTTGAGTGTTTTTGTAACCTTTAAAGGAAAAACATAGTTCTAAGTTAGTACAGAAATAAACAGTAAAAACTGAAAAAACTTATACAGTAAACTTCCAATGTTTCACAAAGGGAACATGACGTAACTTCCGGTAAAAACTTGTTACGAACCGAAAACTTTTCAAAAACGTTATTTATCACAACAATGGCAAAATACGTAAAATTCATAAAAATCCGACCAGCGGAACTATAAGTGGTAAAATAAAGGTTAACCAATCAATATTTTTTTATTTATTCAAGTCATTTATTTAAAAAGATAATATCTTTTATTACACAATATTGCTTGGCTAAAAAATAGACATCTAAAAAGTTGTATTGTTTGATTTAACAAGAGCTCCAGATATGCAATTTAATTTTTAGTTAAAGAAAAAGATTTGTTTACAATAAAAATTGTAATAAACTTTCAGTTACTCAGTGTGTTTTAAATGTAGTTTTACCATGTCAAAAGTTACTGTTCCTCCTTAGACAACCTGGTTACCTCAAGCTCCCAAGAGATTACCATATTGACGCCGAACGTAGTGCGGACACCCGATTGACATAGGTCTCAGCGTCACAGAACTCCCGAACTCAAACCGTCCTCCAATTCAAGCCTCCAAGTAGCTAGATTACAGGTGCACGCCACAACGCCCGGCTACTGTTGATTACTTTTATATTTTATTGTTATGGATATTTTACTGCCATGGATTAATGGGCTATTTTGTAGCAATTTCTGAAACAAAAAATGTCCAAAAACTATTTTGAATTGTGAAAAAGAATGAAACAACTTATTCATGTCACGTAGTGCAACATTTGTTGACAGTAGAATGCTCTGAGTAAACAGCAAATTGCAACCTTGACATTAATTTAAAAGTCTTTTATATTGTTTTGCTAAAATAAACTTTAAAAAATTTTCTTATTTTTTAAATTTTTTTATATACACAGTTGAAATCTAATCTTTATAAATATTAATATTTTATTGTTAGTGATACAATTTTTTTGTTAGGCTGTTTGCCCATAGTGTAAACACTCTTTTATCTTTGTTATGCATAATATTCGGGCAAATCATAATTATGATAAATACATATTACATAGTTCCCAAACCTCTCCCTCCACCACATGTAGAATTTAATCATTTACAAAGGTTCGTTATATACATGGTGGCCCAGATATAACCGAACCCGAATTATAACTTTTCGATAAATAATAATTTTAAACAGCATAAATACGTTCTTCCATTTGTAAAGTGCGTCTTGTGTAGGCCATGTCTGAAATAAAAGGAGGCGACAATAAATGACAAAAAAAGACTAATGACTAATGAAGCAAACTTAAAATCAATTATCATCAACCGAGCTTTTGGGTTCGGTTATATCTGGGCCACCCTGTATTTTGTAACATCAATCGCTGTTTTTTTTAAGTGTAAACTCGATTTTTCAATGCTATCATTAAATTTTTGTTAAACTTTTTTTGTGTTTATTTAACTACTAAATAACTGAGTTTTGCCAACAAAAAACCGTACTGTCTCTAGCTTACCCTGCTCAGGAGCCTAAACACCTCCTATATGAAAAGTTCCTGTCTCCACTTGGTGGAACTGCAGCAAATTAAATCAAGACACCCATTTGTGCCTGTTGAACTGGAACTCCTGAACAGCCCTGCCCAGTTAGGCACCAAGCAGTGCAGCACAATAAGCGGTATGGAGCATGGAGTTGCAAGAAAACGCCTCTAGATTTCATACATTTATTGGGGATATTGGCCCAACGCCACCGGAAATTAGCTTTCCCAGACCTGCATGGGTCAAGCTTAACGGCTTCCAAACCGGCGTTGATCTATTCCACTCAGAAACGCTCAATGGGGTATGTCTTTTACCACGGCCCATGAATGTGGCGCAAAGGAGATAATAACTGAGTACATAATACCGTCTTGCCCCATCTTTCACCATCCAAATGGAACCTGTGCTATCTCAGATGCCAACAAGAACCAGGTGGCCTGGCTGATGGAAACATGTCTGGCTATTTAGTGAACCTTCCAACTTCCACTTGTTTCCCCCAAACGAAGAAGAAAAAGCTTTATAATTAGCCTATTAGCCTAAAGCTTGCACGTCCAAAATAGTTTATTTTTTTACTTTTAATGGTCTAATAATTTTAATTTTAATAAAAACTGGAATGCTGCTTTGAATAAATAAATAAATAAAAAACCTTTATCAATTCAGTTTGATGTTTTTCAAGAATAAAAACGCATCCTAGGCTAACCACTTTCATCTAAAAGTTTTAAGACGGCAGCAAGAGCCAATTAAAACAGTTTTCGTTTTCGATTACTTTGTTTTCACGTATTTTCTATCGCTTTTTATTGTGTTATCAAATATTATTGTTCATTTTTCAAAATTAGTAACTTTTTTTATATCTTAACTTAGCTACATTGCTTTATTAGCCTATTACAACATTTTTTTGACTTTATCAAATTTTTTTATTATGTTATTTGGATTGATCACTGTTGGCGAAAAGTGTCAATAGTTGTCAATAATAATCACTTTAGCAACATTTTTACGGTAAAAAAAATTTGCAAAGTTTTTTGAACAGTTCCAAACTTGTTACTTGTGAAGACTTGTGAGACTCCATCAAAATATTATTTAAAGAGAAATAAGCAATTTATACTTTTATTTAAAAAGTTGGGAAACTGCGGCGCCGGCTGTTCAACAAGATACATTACTGGCTCGATCAATGCAGTTTTAGAGGCTCGTTGCTCAAACCACAACTGTCATTCCATTTTAAACAAGTTACTTCATATAATTGTACATTACTTATTTGCAATAATTTTTTTACTTTATTAATTTTTAGTTACTACGACCTAACAAACGAGGATGTTTTCACTATGGGATCTCGGTGTGACTATCTTGTCCATGTTCTTCCCGAATGTATCCAGTAAAGCAACGCAAGAGTTCCGCATCTCGCGCACAATCAAGCGGAGGCTGACAAACTCTTTCACATCCAGTTCCTCCAGGGAGCGCTTGTAATCCTCTACCCCAGGATATTTGGATAATTTGCTCGCGATCTCTGCTCGCGACAGGTGGTAGACGGAAAGCGCCTGGATGAACGCGTTTGATTTTGTCTCCACCCCCCCAACTTCGCTCAGCATGTCGCTTTGAACCTGCACGCCGAAGTTGTTGCCATCTTGCATCTCTGGAACCTGCAACTGGACCCAGGCTTTGACAGTGTTGCAACATTCACTGACCTCTCGCAACTCCGGTTTCAGAATGCCGATCATCTTTGAGATGTGGTTGTTGCATTCGAGCACGACGTCGTCTCGCATCATATCGTCGTCGCTTTCGTCGTCGCTGTCATTTAGGGTTTTTTTAACTGTCTTCTTAAAAAAAATTTTTATCTTTTTTTTTGGTGGGCCGGGAAAGTTATTTTCGGAGTCTGAGTTCATAGGAGTGTGAAATTCTTCGTCTTCACTGTGCTCCTGCTTTCCACTTTTAATAAAATCTTTGGTAGTTTTTGTTCTTTCCCGCTTCAGCATCAATTTTTTTTGTTTTTCTTTAATAAGTATTTCGCAGCTTTTTTGTATAATCCCGCGAACTTTTCCAATAGTTTCGGGTAAGAAATCATTTTCAGCGAGCAAGTCATTAAAACGCTTACATAGTTTTGGAAGTTTATTGTGAAACAGTTGCGTCGCTTCTCCACTGAGTCGAGCGTTGTATTCATTCATTGTTAACCACTTCAATCCTACGATGGCCTAAATCAGTGATATCTAAATGTACTTTGCTTGAATCTATTCTATTTCGTCACAGTTTAATCTGTGACGTCGGATATCCAAACTATGACATTACCTACTGCAATGATTATAACACATAAATCGTTTCTTCGTTGAAATCAGGGATGTCCAACTTTTTTTAATAATAGGCCTAATTATAAGTATTTGCCGGGTAGTAGAAATACGCATATATAAAATTTCGTCTTTTTTGTATTAGATGCCATGATCAAATAGTGGGAATTAAAATAAAAAATTTAAAATTGAATAAACAATTAAAATCATTTTGTAATTAGTCTTAAAAAATATTCTAGTAGTAACTGCTTTAAATTCGTAAAAACGTGACTTCCTTTCTTCATGCTTTCGCCGACTAACAATTTACAAGATCTGGAAAAGAGCGCTTGTAATCGCGATCTGAAACGTCGATGAAACACATAGAGGAACCAAGAGTTATCGACCGATATTTTTGCTCTCTATTCCTACAAGATTCTTTAGAGACTTATCTACGCCCGTGCCGAACCAATTATCGATCCATTGCTCTCTAAAAAGCAGGCTGGGTTTTGACGCGGAAAGTCAACCGTGGATTAAGTCGTTCTGTTGACCTAGAACATCAAAGATTTTTTCTAGGCTAAGAAGAATGCTTGTGCCATATTTATCAATTTGACAGTTATATATATATGTCACTGTCTGGAAATGTACTAGCCTTACCTGCAAGCTGTTGAGGTTTCTGCCGGATAAGCACATGGTCAGAATGATCATGGAGCTTCTTCGAAACCAACGTTTCAAACTTACTACCAGTGACAGTAAGCAAAGCAGACTATGCTGTCTGAAAAACGTCGTTTCTCAAGGATTGGTTTGGCTCCTTTTCTTTTTCAACGTGTATGCGTATGTATGCCGCCACGATTTTCAAAAAGTTTGCCTATGCAGACGATCTAGTATTTTTGGACTCTTTTTGATACTGAAAGGACTTTAATTCAAGACACGACTACACTTTCAGCCTATCCTCAAACTTGGAAGTTGAAGCTCAGTCACAAGACAGTGATGGCCATAGACGTACGCAAGGGGGGGCGGTTTAGGGGTCAAAACCCCCCTTGAAGAATGGTGTTCAGCCATATATACATGGTAATAAATAGGCTTCAATAATAAGATTTTGGTTTCTATTGTTTGCCGCACTTTGAAACTTAATTACTGCTTGCGCATCAATTTTTTCTATTGCCTAAAGTTAGCTAATGTACAGCTACCACTGTGAAGAAAACTTTCAAACTTGTAGAATTTTGAAAGTTAAGTATGGGAATGGAAATAAACTGCATGGAAACAATAGCTTCAGTTCACAAATTTTTTAATGCTTCACAATGTCAAAACATTTTTACGCAACTCCATCAACACGATTTCGTCAACAACAAAAGTTCAAAAACTTGTTCAAATTTGTACCATCAGATGGGTCGATCGACACGAGAGTGTTAGTACTTTTTCAAATTTACAATTTACCGTTGTAGAAGCTTTGGCAGAAATTTCAGCATGGCCAGACAGAGAGGAACTTCATTACGAGCTTTGCAGTTGCTTTCGACAATTACGCAAAGTGAATTTTGCATTGCTCTCTTAGTTTTAAAAAACGTTTTTGGATACAGTGTTGTTTTGTGCAAAAAAAGTAGATAAACTCTCTTGCGGCTGTCAACATTGCACATAATATTGCAAATGAATTGAAGTTTCCCAAATTTTAGTTGATCGGTACCCTTTGAACACTGTAGCAGGTTTCCAAAATGTTGTGACGTTTCTCTAAAACAGGGTGGTCCAACTTCTTCACTCTTGTGGGCCACTTTTCGAAATCGTTCGAGTTTGTGGGCCTCAGCCGGGTAGATATTGTTCCAAATCATGGTGTCCTCTAATAAAATAAAAAAAAGTCTTCACTTTGAATCAGAAAATTTTCCCAATTCATGCCGAAAATCAAGGTGATCTCTAAAAAATGAAAACTCTTACCTTTTCAGCAGCCACAAATTTTCCCCATTCAAACCCAACATCACGGTGATCTGTAAAAAAGTCTTCCCTCTTAATTGTCCTGTTTGACGTAATTATAATCGACCGGATTCGAAAATTTTAGACATTTGAGTCCATTATTTCTTCCGGACACGGAATTTAACTTAAATAAGGATATTCTCTCTGATAATGTACCTTTTGAGAAGCCTAAATGTACCCCAGTTTGGGAACCCCTAACTTAGAGTAATCGTGTTTTCGGCTCCAAAACCCCCCCTTTACAAATTTCTGCGTAAGCCACTGGTGATGGCAGTCTTTTATTTAAATAACCGAGAGTCCAAACGTGAGCTAAAAGTCTACAACAATAATAGACTTTTATCATTTTGTCCAACCCCTACATATCTTGCGGTAAAATTGGGTAGATCGCTCTCGTTCCGTCGCCATCTAGTGCAGTGTTTCTCAAACTGTGTGCCGTGAGAGATTTCTAATGTGCCGCAAAACTTTTTAAAAAACACTAATCCATGCTCCGCAACGGCAACGTAAACACACTCTATAACAGAGAAAAAGTATGTTTTTTTATGGGCAGCTAAAAAAATTCAAATCTAATTCCTATTACGAAAGTTTTGGTGATCAGATGTCTTCTAAGCTTGTTTCGTACACTAGACATGTCAAACTTGCGACCCGCGAGGTCTTTCGAAGAATTTTTTAATTAGATGCTTAATACAAAATTGAATTAATAATAAATTTAAAACTAAATTTTAATACGTAATTAAAATGACAAAGTTTATTAGCAAGAACTTGATTTTCTAGTCAAAATCAACCAACCAATTAAGTGAAAATCTTTTCTTTGGTCTTCACCATAATTTCAATATAAAATTTAAAAGAATCAGCCAAACAATTCACGTGAAGACTTTTTTTTATTGGTCTTTACTTTCTTTTATAACCAGATTGCGGCCAGCGGCAAATTTTCCGGCTAAAATTTCACCGATGCGGTCCACTTTTGCGCGCGAGTTTGACATGTCTGTCGTACACGATGTGCGAAAACAAACCGTTCAAATCTAGCAAAAAATAATAAAAAAAAGTTTTTACTTTATTTATAGAAAGTTACATAAAACTTCGCGGTCTTTACAACGCTATAATGCCTCAGGTAAAGGAAAACGTTGCAAAACTTAGTGAAGACCAAAAAAAAGATCTGCGCTCTGGTCTACGTGTGCCCCGGGCGCGAAAAGTTTGAGAACCACTGCGTTAATCTAACTGCCTACTTTTAACATCAGTCGGCTGAACGACCAAGCAACTAAGAGCGTCATTATTGATGGTGCACACAAACGACACAGTGGCGCATCTAAATCTACTCACGTCTTTCTGTTATGCCTTTCGGAAAGACACTTTACGGCGCTTTCCCCAAGCTTGACGGTCTTAGCAAGCAGCTCCAAATTTCAGTCGTATATCATTTCAAAATCAAAACTAAAATAACAAAAAAAAATTCAACTTAGCAGTAAACAAATGTCTTGGTATCTCCGGAAGCAAATCGGCCTGGGTAGGGGTAGCCCTTGACGTCGCTTTTGACTTTTTCAGTGAGGCAGGAGGATAATTATTAAAACAAAAAATATTTAAATAAAGTAAAGCGGTCCTTTTTACAATTGTGACTTTTTAATTAACATAATAATAGCAAAAATATGCTTTTGGACTAGTAGATGTTAGTCCGAAAAAATAATTTTGTCGCTATATAATCCGATTGACTTCCTCAGATATTGGGGTCATTTCCACTGCATCGGACCAGGAAGAATTTCCCACGAGTGGGAAATATTCCACGGGTTAAGAACCACTACTTTAGATTGTTTCGAATTTTAAAACGCTTTCGTTTTCTTAAATTTTGTAGGGTTGCATTTTGAATCTATGTTTTTATTGCTGTTGTGGGGCAAAAAAAACATGTTGTGGATCAAAAAAAAAAAAAACTGAAAAAAAAACTGTTTGGGTCAAAAAAACATTAAAATATTAAATTTGAATAAATTATTAAAACCCATTATTATACTGATTTACGCCTACTTTGCGCCATAGTAGACGTAGATGTGCGTAGCAATTGTGAATTGTCGGTTTGAAAAGATTAAAAAACTTAATACAGTCAGTAATCTCCCGCTTAAGTTTGCAACTTGAATCTGAACAGCGAGTGCGAACTTAGCTGGTAGGTGCAAACTTAACATTTATATCTAAGCGATTATTACGTAACACACAACCTGTACAATTATCAATTAAAGCAAAAACTCTCGTCATTTAAGCTAGTGTTTTGAGACTAATTGTTGCATTGACTTAAGATAAAAACTAATTTTTGTCGGCAAAGTTGATATTTTTCACATAATAGTGTCAGGCAAAGTTAAACGATTGAATGAGTCAGAAAGATTGGAAGTAATCTCCAAGTTGAATCTGTCAAATCCTCCTAGTAAACGAAGCATCGAAAAACAGTACGGAGTGAGTGATGCTATTATTAGAAAAGTCTGGTCGAAGCGTGAAGATATTCGTAAGCGTTCTGCTCTGATGTCTGGAGAAGAAAAAAATAAAACATTCAGAGCGTCTGTGGGGAGGTGTACAGAGGTAGAAGATAAGTTATACCTGTGGATTGATAGCATGCGTCAAATAAACCTGCCTGTTCCACCTTTCCTCGCCATTTTAAAACCAAAGAAAATTGCTGAAGAACTATTAATATCGCAGGATGACTTTAAAGCATCAAGGCAGTGGTTTAACCGATTTAGAGAACGCTATCAATACAACAGCTTCTTCTTCACGGTGAAGCAGCAGAGGTGGACCGAGGAAATCCTGATCTTGTTGCAGCTTTGAATAAATTATATGCTATAATTGCAAAATATGTTCCCGAAAATATAAATATTTATATCTCAAAGATATTTTGGATTTCTACGAGCTGGACAAGAATTTAAAAGCTCGCAAAAGAGCAAGCAAAAAGACACCCTAAAAGAGCAGCAGTTGTTGCTTATGGTAACCCTGCTTATATGCTAGATGCGGCTCAATATATCAAGCTTACTTGGGATACGATATCAGATGCGACAATAAAGAATGCGTTTAACAAGACTGAAGTAGTAACTTTAAAATGTGGAGCTCATGAAGAAGTTGATATGATGGCTGATCTACTGTGCAGCTTCAAAGCATTAAATATTCCAATAGATGAAAGCACTTTAGATGAGTTAGTGCATTTTTATGAAAAAAACAGTGAAGAATTTTCACATGAAATTTTGGATGACGTCAATGAGGTGTTGGAAACTATACAAGCAACAAATAATAATAAAGATGAAAACTTACGCATTGTGGTGGAACCTTGCGCACATAGTCCAGCACCAACACCAACAGGGAACATGTGACTTTTTGTGGGTTTGAACATATATACAATAAAGTTCTTGAAGTTAAGGATCAGTTGTTGTGTACCGACGTGCAAGCTCAAGCAGGAAATTACTGTAATGAGCTGAGAAATTCTTTTGAGCTTTTCCAGCAATAATTAAAGCAGATAATTTTGGACGCAAAACACAAAAAAAAATGAAATATGCATGAGCTGACAATTCATGACTTGTTTAAATCGTAAACATTTTTATAACTTGTCTGATTTGTTGTAAATATCAATAAATTTTGTAAAAGTTGAATCTTGATTTTTTAAAAAATTTTTGCGAACTTAATCGGGATGCGAACTTAAACGGGTGCAAACTTAACGGGGAGATTACTGTATTGTGACCGCGGTAATTTGTGCTATTGTGGCCAAAGATTTTAGCTTTCTGGCTTTGAAAAATAAAAATGCTAAAATGCTTAGTCGAGTTTTCAAGATGATTTTTGGTGGCTCCAGTCATGTTTTTTTCTTTTTTGTCTGATAAACAATCAGCAGATATAATTGCTGCGGTAAAAGCAAAATTAAATTTAATCGATAAAATGTTGATTTGATAAATAAACAAATTTTAAAGAAATTCTGTTAATGAATCTTTCAAAAATAAAAAATGACTGATGAGTGATGATCTTTTCCGACTGCACTCCAACATTACTTCTTTCTAACCGAGAATATGTGTGATTGTTTACAAAAATAACGAAAAAACAGCTTATCGGTCAAAGAAATGCAACTTATTGCAAAAGGACCCCTTTCTCGAATCAACATTTTCTCAATAAAATTTGAATAATTTTTGGTCTAAAAATTTTATCGTTGATTAGCAAAAAATTTATTCAAACAATCTTTTTATTCACATCTTCATAGCTCTGCGAATATGGATTTTCAGTTTAGACAAAAATCAAAAGCAAAAACTTATAAGAAACTAGCCTTAATTCATTTAAACAGCTTTTTTGTTTTAGTCTATCAAGTGTACCGCGAAAAAAGTTATAAATTATTAGTATGGTGTAAGCCAAAAATGTTTGAGAACCACTGATCTAGAGGGATTGCGAAAAAAATCACATCGCGCGTCACACTGCTAAGGTGACTTATGGGCTCGGGATGGGGTGCTGGTGCCAAAACACTGCGCACAGCTGCCCTATCTCTGGTCTACTCAACAGCTCAGTACTGCACACTAATTTGGTGTCGCAACGCTCACACTCGCCTTATAGACAGTGTTCTAAATGGCGCCTAGCGCATAGTCGCTGGATGCCTGCGTCACTTCAACGGACCACTAACTCATACTTTTAGGCATCCATCCAGCTGAGCTTCAACGACTAGGAGCAACACTCTCCTTGGCTTACCATGGATCTCTGAACCCTGATCACATCCTGTATAGTCTTTTAAGTGGGTCCTCAAATCCTTGCCAAGAGAGACTAAGATCTAGAGGCTAGTTTGTGCCAGCTTCGCGGAATTCAATTCAATTCAATTCAATTCAATTTTATTTGCAATCAAGATAATACGTTTTAAAGTTTTTATTGAAAAAGTGATTGCGAAATAGGAAACAGTGGCTAAACGACATACGTTATTACACGCACAACGTCAATTGTGCGTGGTCGCGTACCTTTAAAACGAAGTAGATACTGTACGTTAATTATTTTTTTAAAAAAGAAAAAGAGAGAAAAAGAGAAAACAATTAACTTAAATTTGTTTTTAAAAAAAAATAATAAAAAATAAAAGTGTATATCAAAACGCAAAAGGTAGTAAAGATACTTTATCACAATAAAATATGCACATCCGAGCCATATAAAGAGAATGTTGCATAATCAGGTTTCGTCATCTTTTAAACAACCTTGCCTGACTAGGCATCTGTGCTTCTCAGCGGACATATTATATTAATAGATGAAGCACGGAATACTGCTAGAGTACAACCAGGCTCCGTGTTTTTATACCCAGGACCAGTAGCGGGTCTGTTCGAATGACCTTACCCCGAACAACTTGGGTTAAGTTCAATCGCGTGCGGACTTATGTTGGGATATTCCATTCGTTCATACACAAATGGGGTCTCGCTACTTCACCAAATTGCGTGGGCCGAGCCACTGAACAAACCGCAGATTACGTCCAAACAGCGTGTCCCATACATCGGGCACACATAGAGCACGAGGTCGGACGATTTTGGATGACGAAACCTGATACTGGATCAACACTACCACATGTAGCCTACTTTTAGAAAAACGTGTACTGGACACAAACGACGCGTAGTTTATGTGACCCTACCTTAGTGGCCCAATAGAAAGCAGCTGTCATATTCAGCGTGAAAGCATGGTAGCAGTCGCTTTTGTTTGAACAGATTAGTTGTAGAGGAGACCTGAAATGGAAAAAAAGCAAACTACTTTATTAGTTAGCAAACTTATGTGATTTTGATTAATATTAATGTATAATTTTTTTTTAACACTGTATGAAAATCAGTTCTTCTAAAGTGCTCGATAACAAAGTTAGAGCTTGAATTAAGATATTACGCTTCCTTTTGGTAGAGTATGTTATTACGCTCTCTTCTGGTAGAGCACTTTTATCAGCAGCCTTCATCATGGAGTTAAAGCAAGTCTTAATTTTTATTTTATTTAGATTTAATAATAGTTATCGCGTCTATTTTACCTAAGATTACTATAACTGTTATATCTATTTAATTTTACTACTTAAAATGGGTAATATTTTACTGAATTCGAATTTAAATAGGTTAAGAATTACTTATTTCTAATTATCAAAATTGTGATTTAATACTAAATACGCATAACGTCTACAAACCTCCACCAACACGATTGCGATCTCCCAGTGTCTCCTCACCCCTGTCTTTATGCTGGTGATTTTAACTGTCGTCATGTTGATTGGGGTTACGATAACAACAGCCCAGATGGTGAGTGCTTGGCTGGTTGGGCAAGTATTAATTGTCTTGCCCTCCTATATAATGCCAAGGATGCTGCCAGTTTTTATTCCGGCCGCTGGAACACTGGCACCAATCCAGATCTAGCTTTCGCTAGCGTAGGTCCAAACAGTCGCTTACCGGATAGACGTGTCCTTGAAAAGTTCCCCAGGTCACAACATCGACCTTCGCTTATTACACCACCAAGGTTTGCTATGGCAGTGCCAAGTATGCCTGTTAAGCGCTGGAACTTCCGCAAGGCCAAATGGAGTCACTACATTGCTTTGACGAATAAATTTGCAAAGACTCTGTTGCCGCCTGATTTACTTGATGTGGATGCGGCTTACCAGTACTTCTGTAACATCATCAAGAAAGCAGCCAAATAGACTATCCCACGCGGGTATCAAAACAACTATGCTCCGTGCTGGGATACGGAGTGTAAATCCCTCTATAGAACTTTCCTGCAGTCTCCTCAGGGAGACGACTCAAGTTTGGCTGCTACAGTTCTGCTTGCCAAGCTTGACAGAAAGCGAAGGGATCGATGGTCCGAGGCAGTTCGGAGCATCGCCTTTTCACACTCTATTCGAAAAGCATGGAGTATTGTGAACAACCTTACTGGTAGGTCACGACACTCTTCTCGTCACTGTCCCGTCTCAGCTGATGCTATTGCATCTTAGCTGGTCAGAAACGGGAGATACAAGAGTGTTGACCGCAAGTCATCTCGACTTGTCTTTCAAGAAGTGTCTGACCTTTGGAGGGTCACAACACCAGACCTAGTAAATATCTCTGACACTTTTCACAGAGAAAATTTACTGCTGCCCTTCAACATTTAAAACCAGGTAAAGCTCCGGGACCTGATTCCATCTTCCCAGAGCTTATAATCCATGCTGGAGCTGCTGTGAAGTCCTGGTTACATGACTTTTTTTCTTCCTGCTTGGGCTTACTCAAAATTCCCAAGATCTGGAGAAGAGCGCTTGTAGTCGCGATCCCAAAGCCAATGAAGCTCGTAGGGGACCCAGGGACCCAAAGAGTTATCGACTGATATCTCTGTTCTGTGTTTCCTACAAGATCCTCGAGAGTCTTATCTACGCCCGCGTCGAGCCATTAATCGATCCACTAGTCCCTAAAGAGCAGGCTGGGTTTCAATGTGAGAAGTCAACCGTAGATCAAGTTGTTCTGCTGACTCAAAACAGCGAGGATTCTTTTGAGGCTAAGAAGAATCCCGGTGCCATATTCGCCGATCTGACAGCTGCTTATGATACTGTCTGGCACCGTGGTTTTACCTGAAAGGTGCTGAGGCTTCTGCCGGACAAGCACATGGTCAGAATGATTGGAGCTTGTCCGAAATCGAAGTTTCACCCTTACCACCGGTGACAGCAAGCAAAGCGGGCTACGTCGTCTTAAAAACGGCGTTCCACAGGGATCGGTCTTGGCTCCCCTCCTATTTAACATCTATACGTACGATCTGCCTTCCATGATTTCCAGAAAGTTTGCTTATGCTAATGATTTAGCATTGTTGCATTCTTCTGGAAACTGGAAGGACTTGGAGGGGACTTTAAACCAAGACATGTCTACAGTTTCAGCGTATCTCCAGTCTTGGAGGTTGAACCTCAGTCACACCAAGACGGTGGCGGCAGCCTTTCACTTAAATACCGAGAGGCCAAACGTGAGCTAAAAGTCTACAACAACAATAGATGTTTACCGTTCTGTCCAACCTCTACTTATCTTGGGGTAAAACTGGACAGATCGCTCACGTTTCGTCACCATTTAGTGGCAATGCACAAAAAACTATCCTCGCGCGTCACACTGCTGAGACGACTTGTAGGCTCAGGACGGGGTGCTGGTGCTAAAGCACTACGCATAGCCACCTTATCTCTAGTCTACTCAACAGCTCAGTACTGTGCACTAGTCTGGTGTCACAACACTTACACTCGCCTCATTGACAGTGTCTTGAACGACGCCTTGCGCATAGTGACTGGATGCCTGCGTCTCACTCCAACGGACCACTTACCCATACTTTCAGGCATCCAGCCAGCTGAGATTGGCCGACTAGTGACACCTCCTTGGCCTACCGTGGATCTCTGGATCCTGATCATATCTTACATGGTCTTTTAAGTGGGCCCTCAGATCCTCGCCAAAAGAGACTAAGATCCAGGCGCTCATTTATGTCAGCTGTGCGAAATCTTTTCGACAACCTTGTTAGACTTGGCATCTGCGCTTCTGAGTGGACAAATCATAAATGGAATGCGGAGTAAGGGTGAAAATGCTTCCAGGCTCCGTGTTTTTGTGCTCAGGATTGGTGCCAGGCTTGTTGAAATGGGCTTGTCCCGGCAGCTTGGGTTAAGCTCAACCGCTTGAGAACCGGTGTTGGGAGATTCCATTTGTTCATGCACAAATGGGGTCTCGTTCCTTCACCGAAATGCAAGTGCACCGCCGCTGAGCAAACTGCAGACCATGTTCTAATAGCGTGCCCCATACATCGGGCACCACGTGAGGCACGAGGTCTGACGGTTTAGGATGACGAAACTCGATGCTGGCTTAACAACATCACTGCCAGCATCTGATCCGGGCAGTACAGCAGCCTGGGCTAGTAAAAAGATAAACTCTCGGCCCCAGTCCTGTTTGTGTCTGATCTGGAGTGGATACCCTTCCAAACGACGACGACGACGACGAGTGTAGTTAAACTGTAGATTGGATATAGTAAATTTTTCATAAATTTAATTAGGTTTATCAGTTACTGGTTTATCCAAAGAAAAATTTTCAAAAAGTGTTAATTGCAATAAAGTTTTTAAAATCTATGTAGTGAGACATGTCAATTAAGATGCAATAATTTCCAAGTACCATGTCACACTTCATTCATAATTTTAATCGTAACGATGTAATTTATCCCCGTTAATAGTAATTCGTAGTGTTATTATAAGAGAAATAATTGGGTCTCTTTTAGCGCTGCTGTCGTATTATCCGATTCGCTCTATTGCTCGATATATGTATCTTTTTTTATCTTTTTTCTTTTTGTATTGACGTAATATGTTTTTGACCAACGTCATTGTACTAGAAGGTTCGCGTATATGCCACTTGATTCGAGCGTAACGATCTCTCCAGGGAGTTCAGGCTAAATCTCTAATTTACGAGAAAGTTTACGTCACGTGATTTTGGTTTCTATATAAAGCCGATGCGTAGCGAATTATTAGATTAGATGTGATTTTGAGACGACTCGAGTGGAAGTAATTGGTTGGGCGCGGAAGGCCCGTTAGCTTTTGTATTGGTCGTCGAGTGTTGAATTTATTTTGTGCCAGTGGTTGGCAGTTTTGTTCTACAGAGGTAGAATTATTTGTGTTGATTGAATCAAGTTATAGTGTTGATTTCGCTTTGCAGTTTGGCAAAGCGTGGAATAGAAGTTTGGTCGGACGTGGTTTTTGTAATACATTTGTTGTTATTAGAGACAGTGGTCACTATTTGTTGTGAAGAAGAGTCTTCAACGAAATCAATCCGAGCTTTCGTTAAATCAACTGTAGACGGAATAAAATAAAATTTAGACACAGCTTTGTTTCAGCGCAGGTATTCGGGTTACCTAGCTCAACTGGTCCTTTGGGATTCCCGAATAAAGTTTGTGACATACCACCATTTTTTTGAACAAAATTGATTTATGGTTACCAAATAAAAAACAAACAAAAAATTTTTCTGACTTGCTATTAACCATAACTTGTGTGTTATTTTTCATTTCACAATTAAAGCATTTGATATTTGAAGTTATTGCTTGCACAAAGTAGTTTTACATTATTACTTTTCATTACAAAACTATATTGCAATATTTAATTTTTTTTGGGTCATGTCAATTTTTGTACTGCATTGCAATAATTTATGCAGATATATACTTGAAAAATAGTAAATTGATGTGTTAATATATGCTTGTTCTATGGTTTATATTACCATCATTTATTGTAGATTCCAGATTATTTATAGTAATTCTATTTTTAAATATAATTTTTGAATTGGGTCGTTGCACTGCTTTTGGAAGTAAGAGTGGCTATGATGGATGTAAAACAGCAAACATATCAATGCACAGCTATCCTTTAAAAAATCCTGAATTATTGAACAAGTGGTTAGATAAAATTTGTTAGCAAGAAAGTTTTAAAATTTCTTGCTATCCTTTAAAAAATTCAAAATTTTACCCCAAATATAAGCTCAAATTTGTGTCTACTACATTTTACGGATTATTGTTTTATAACAACATCAAAACATTCTAATTCCCAGCAAATCAGAAAAAAGGGAACTTTAAGACTTCAAAGAAGGTAAGACAACTTGTACGATCCTCTTTTCAACCTTCTAATAAATAAAAACGTTTCCCTTTTTTATTGCTGGCAACATCACTGATACTAACGTAATCTTATTTCAGATCACCGCGCAATAGAGGTGTTCAAATTTAGGTCATGTTGAAAAGTGCATGTTTTCGAAGCTTATATGGTGCATTGGACCTTAAAAACACCTCCCATGCAAAAAAAATTTGAAAAAAATATTTCTTTGCTTCCCCTCATGAGGATTAAAATAATACACCTAATTTGCTCAAAAGGGAATCTCCTGATGACGTCATTTTTTCATTTATTTATTTATTTATTTATTTATTATAACTTGAGTTTCATAGCAGATAGAAAAACAAAACCAATTGTATTTGATTTCAACAAGCATGTGTTTCATTTCGAGAGTAAACTTGGTGACATCAATTGTGTATGATGACGTTATAATTGCCACTTGTTTTTTAAACCAATTCGTCTAGAAAATGTTGAAATGATTAATTCAGTTTAAACAAAAATATATGAGATTGTTGAAAACTGGATTTTTTTAAAGAAAATAACTTGACAAGCAGTATAAATATTAAACAAGTGTATTATATGATTATAGAAAGCGCTAAACGTAAAGCAATTAAACTTGGAGTTGTCACATAAAAAAGCAAAAGAGCAACACGTAAAGTCAAAATTCAGACTAGTTTCAAAGATTTTGTATTTTGGCTGTTGTTGATACCAGAATTATTTAACTGCTATAACATGTTAGTTTGATATTGCATTTAGATATTTACCATAAATCATTATTGTAGATACAGTAGGTGTAATATTTTACTACCATGGCAGCAACCAATGAACCATCTCGTAAAAAGATCAAAACTCGTTCTTCAAAGGATTACTTTTTGATTGGACAAAGTGCTGATCACATTAGTGAAAACAAACTGCCCTTGTTAGGGCAAATACTTCAGCATATTCTGCATTTAAAAGAATTATCACCAGTTACTACTTCCTTGAAAAACCATCTATCTGATGCTGTTGATGAAGTACTATTAATTTGGTCTTGCGCTGAAATTAAAACAGTAACCAAACAAAATGCAATAATGCGATTAAAAAAGGAGTATGAAAACTGGCAACAACTCTGCAGAAAACAAAACACGTTCATCTGATCCTGGAAGAAAACGTGAAATATTTACTGAAGCTTTATCAAAGCTATGGGATACAGGGGCTTCAGATGCGATTCAGACGATCTAAATAAATAAGATAATTCAAAGCTTTTAGATCAAAAGATTTTTTACAACGCGTGTCGTCATCATATATACGAGCTTGTTATTGTTGCTGTATATACATGGTTATTCGGTGACTCATCAGCTCCAGATGATGCCAATTTCAAATGTTTTCGAGCAGAGTGGCCAAAAATTAAAACTTCTTCCAAAAACTTCTCTAAAGACTATCACATTTTGAAAATGTCTTCAGAATGGCTTAAAGAAAAGTCGAAATTGGTCATACGTATGTGAGCTGCAGCAGATTATTGAAAAGGAAAAATCAACAAAAAAAGCTTTTGTGAGAGGGGATTATAGGCAATGTACAAAAAACACACTTGCATTGCTAGGTTCTGCTCCTTCTAATTTTTTTTATCACAAACCTGGCGCTATTTTTAGTGCCCGGTAAATGGGAAAAGTGTTATATTGCCAAAAAAATGTTCATGTGGTTCGATCAAATGTCTTATGACTGTGAGTTTGTAAAAAAGCTTCATCAAATAAATTTGTTTATTGCTCTTTTTTATGTTCCAGCATGGCTGAAATGTAATATCGGTATGGATGCTCCAATTAATGACTTAAATTTTCTGCATGACATGCTAAGGTACAAGAACGAAGATTTGACTGTAGCTGATACCGCCTTCAACAAATTTTCATCACATCAGTGCTATCTGACGCAAGAAACGGTGGCATTCTCCTTGTTTAGTCAGCATCCTTTGCTGACAAATGAAATGAAAGAGTCCATGGCATTCCAGCTTCTTTTAATATTACCACCAGATGAATTTCGCAGAGAAATTCCCGTTTTTAAAAGAAATATTGACAGGTGTTCTAAACTTTTCGACTTTATTGGACCTAAAACTTGGTTTATTTTTGAATGTTTGAGAATGGAAAGGACTGGCTTTACAAAAAAACCAGAGCAGTGGACTGCGAACAAATCATTCAAAAAGGGTCAAAAATTTGTTGCCAACATTAAAGTTGTTAAAGATGCAGCTGAAAGAACTGTGAAACTATATTCAGACTATGCTGCCATTTTAACAGAAAATGAAGAGCAACGAACTAGTTTGTTGCAAGTCGTTGAAAAACATCGAAAACGAGCTGGCGACTTTAAAAAATCGACTTTGGCTCTTAATTTATAATTCGCAACCACAGCACTTACAAGCATTTCTCATAAAAAGCAATACTTCACTAGTAAAACTAACGGTAGTCTAACTTAAAAAGTAGCCTATATTTTGAACTAGTGAATTACAGAATACTAATAATTTTGTAAAATTTATTGCATGTATCACTCAAAAAGCGGTGTCTATTAAATTTTCTATGCATTTACTGTAAAAATGAAGTTGTCATTATGACGTTATCATACACAATTGATGTCACCAAGTTTACTCTCAAAATGAAGCACATACTTGTTAAAATCAAATACAATTGGTTTTGTTTTTTTATCTGCTCTGAAACTCAAGTTATAATAAATAAATAAATAAATGAAAAAATGACGTCATCAGGAGATTCCCTTTTGAGCAAATTAGGTGTATTATTTTAATCCTCATGAGGGAAAGCAAAGAAATATTTTTTTCAAATTTTTTTTGCATGGGAGGTGTTTTTAAGGTCCAATGCACCATATAAGCTTCGAAAACATGCACTTTTTCAACATGACCTAAATTTGAACACCTCTACCGCGCATTTATTCAAATTTACTACCACCTGAGCATAGGTGGGCAGTACCGTGTACAAAAGTACCGCGGTACTTTTTTTATAAAGTACCGCGATACTCCGTCTAATTTTAGGGTCATTGAAAGCTTTCTTTTCAAGCATTGCGACATGTTTTTGTTTTTCGTATCGATTGCAGCTTCAAAGTAGTTTCTTGATTTACAGTAGTATTATCACAAATTGACATTTGTCAAACTTAAGTGTTTACCAGTACTTTCCCCATCCTTCCGGTAGTAGTTACTAGTTAATTTTAAGTAATGTCAGGTTTAGGAACGTTTTATGCACTTCATAGCCAGTAGCCCTTTTGCAACTTTTTATTTAGGCTTAGCTTGCTCAGGCTAGCAGGGTAGTCTGGGTAGACTAGCATTTTAGTTATGTCTCAAATAAAAACTAAAAAAGTAAATTAAAAATTTCAATTTACTACAATATTTTGGCATCTCTGAAAGCAATTATCTGCTAGATCTTCTGGTTGCTTGCGGACTTGTATATATAGCATTAAATAAGCAGGTACGGTATTGCTTAAAAGTTGCCCTTAGTATATCGCCTTCAACGTTTTTGTACGAGTCTCTGAAGAATAAATGGAGTTGAAATACGATAAAAATCAATAAAAATTTTAAATCTTGAAAGCGAATGATGGGTTTGTGTATGAAGCTTATTTTGTCTTATATTTTTCCATCAATCTTAATCATGTTGTTAATGTGCATAGAAAAAGAAACAATTTTAAAATTGGTTGAAAAATATTGTTTTAACTTATCCGTTTAAATGTCAGGTTTTGTTTTGATTAAATTGAAGAAAGATCATTAATTGCTTATGCGCTTGAAGTTTTACATTATATAATTAATTGTATCATTTTTTTATACGCCAGCGTCACTCTATGTCATTCGACTTTGTGTTTTTCTTGAAACTTTATTCAAACTCCATTTTTTTTACCAATTTTAACAGAATAAAAAGAGGTTACTGAAATGAAATCAACCAATAAAATTCTAATTACCACAAAAAAACGACACAATCATTTTTCAGTGTTAATATTGAACTTAACGAAAAACGCACCAACAGAGGTTATTTGACTTGTTTTTATTCGAGCAGATGACACATCAAATGTAGCACAGTTAAAAGATCCCTGCTCCATTTTTTTTCTTATATTTTTGTTTGCAACAAGAACAAGCAGTGGAAAATATTTTACAACACTACGCACCAGTATTAAAATTTAGCATAAATGACTTGGCGTAAATAGCTATTTTATTTTTATATGTTACTTTCTGTACAGTACAATATCTAGATAGGTGTGCGTTTGTTTTTCCTACTTGTAAGTTTATGTTTGAAATAACTTTGAATAGAATAGCCTACTTTTTTTTGTTTCACTGAGTGTTTGATGAAAAAGACCAAAAAAAACGAACTATATAGATTCTTTTAAAAAGTGAGGTTTTAAGAAATATTTGTCGCAGTTTGCTTGAGGTGATCGAAAATTATCAAAGGACTTCCGCCCTACTTCTGAATTATGCTGGGAACTGTATCGAACATTTACGTAAACAAAGTCAAAAGACATTCAAATAGCATACATATTGTGTTACGCTTGAGTGAAATATCATTAATTGGTTGCATAGGCCTACCAGCCAAAAAAATATGAGGGCAATGAAGTTTTGCCCAAATTTTATGACGTTTTCCCAAATCATAATTTTCTAGCACATTACGGATAGAACAAAAAATTGTCTGAGATTCGCAAACCAAGAACAAATTTTGTCCTAAAATCATGGTGATCTCTAAAAAAAAAAGAAAACTCTTCACCTGAATTCAGTCTCATATTTTTCAATTTTCGACCCAAAAACAAGGTGTTCTCTACAAAAAAAAGTCTTTACCTAAATTTGGTAACTATTTTTTGCAGTTTGATCATTGTCACTGTCCTAAAATTTTTGACTTTGCCCAAATATTTTCTTGTCACTGCCCGAAAAATTTCAATTTTGCCCAAATATTAGAAACTTGGGTGAGCATTTTCCCTCCCTTTTCCCCCCCTCGGCAGGTACGGCTATAATTGGTTGTACCGATGTTCTGATACCGATATTCTAATGTCAAAATTCGTACTATAAATTAAATAATTCTGAAAGAAACAATGTCGGTGTCTTAAGTAATGACCAAATCAATATTAAAATCCCAAATTACTCTCGGTAGAAATTCATTTTGATGATAATGACTGTTTTAGAAAATGTTAGGTTGTTTTATACTCTGATGCAGGGATGCTCAATCTTTTAACCATTATGGTCCAACTTTTGTCGAAAAATTTATTGCGAGTCTCAATCGATGCAGAAATCAAAGTATCTTATTTTTTGTTTTCACTTATTTTTAATGTGTTATTTTTTAATGAACGTACTTGATAACAGGAATTCGGCCTACAAATTTAGTTAAAGACCAAACAAAAAAGGTCACCAGTTTAATATATCTACGTGTTTTATTCTTATATAAAGCGAAAAATCTCTAGTGGGACGAAAATTAGCCTATTTATTCCGATTTTTTGCGAGTCATTGGATTGATTCAAAGCATTACAATAATTTGATTGATTATGTAATTACAAATTCTTCGGTAGGCTTCAACAATAGACTTTGCGGGTCTCGGATTGGGCAGCCCTGCTCTGACAAAAGGTATTAATAAATAATTCAATGTACGGTAAATTTAAAATCAAAAAATATACGCCAGAGCATTAGTCAAGTTCAACTATAAAATATTCTACTATATAAGCTAGACTAACCTACTAAAAAAGAAAAAAGCTTGCAAAAATCCAAAAAAATTAATTTCATTAAAGTAATCAATCTTAACTAAATTTTTTAAATTAGGCTTATTATAACATTTTGAAATAATTATAAAAAAGTACGATGTAACACTTAAAAATTTCAATTTTTTTCTAAGAATGAATTGTATTTCTTTTTATTATATGAAAAGTTCATTTCCAAAATTGTTTAAAAAGTCAAGTGAATTTTGAAAACATTTGTTATTGCTAAGATCAAAGCATTTTAATAATAAAATCAGATTTTGCTGAAATAGAGTTTATTCTTCTGTGAACTGCAGTAACCTCCCTAAGAGGATTCAACTATGAAAGAATTTTACTTTTAATCATACAATCAATTAAACCCCCGAAGTTGTTAACTTTCTAAAACCAATCTTTGCTTTTCGGCCAATTTACGAGATTTGACTACCTTTCGAAAACTTGCTTTTTCAATCCAAAGTAATATTTTATTACAACATTTAAGTACCGGTATCTCTATCCAAAGAATATGAAATTTTTTTCTATGCAACGTTAAATAACACTTTTGTTGACCCCAGCTGATTTTAGCTGGAGTCAACAACAAGCTGTAGTGTCCTGATGAGTCCTAACAAGGACGAAACAGGTCTGTCGGTAATTGCTTGTTGATTGACTTGACCATTCTTACTTAATGCTAGCAATGGAACTGCAGGGTTTAACTTGACTTTACCCGATTCGTGTTAGCTGACTCGATGTGGTCAGCATATCGAAACCACCGTCAGTATCCTCTTGCGGCTTAGCCGTGCTTATCGTAGTTACGCTGGTAATGCATTTTTTTCATTAAACTATGTACGTTATAACATGTACAAAAAAAATTGTGCATGGTCACCGCACTAGTTGTGCAAAAAAAAGAGTGATTATCGTGTTTAATGTGCATATAGTAATTATTGTGCAAAAAGACATTATAGCTTTGGAAAAAGTAGCATTTTTGCGTGCAATTATGTCAAATCTTTAGCGCTTTCGGCGCTAAAAATGGTATATCAGAAATTATAGGACTCAAGCTTAGTGTAATAAATGTTTTCTGAAGGTATTGCATTTGCAAGGAACATTTTAGTTGTCTAATTATAAAAATGAAAATATTTTGCTTAAAATCAAAAATCCACTAAACACCAGATTTCATATTCATACCAATGCAAAAGGGACTTGATGAAATTTTAATTTTGTTGCTTTGCAAGCAAAAATATAAAAAATTATCATAACATTTAACGGCCAGCGAAGGTTGAGTAATTTTACTAAATTACTAAAACCAGAGTTTCCCAAAATGAGGTCCGTGATGAGCGCACAAGGGGTCCGCGACAATATGACAAAATTTGTCAACATATATACCTGGTAAAGTAATCTATACCATGAAATCTGAGACAGATTCAAAGTAAAAACCTTTTTTTGAGAGAACATTTTTTTTTAGGGACGAATTTTTGTCTATAAACGAGCGTCCCGGTTTTCCCCTTTGATACTTTCTTCCTTAATTTATCCTTTGACTTTCTTCTCTGTCTTCTGGGTTGTAACAACGCGATCTTGTAGCAATTGGTATAACGTTTTTTCACAGGTTTAAATACAGTGACACCTCTGACGCTTTTGCGGCCGTCAATAAGCTATGAGATTGAGGTGCGACTACCAAATCTGAAGATTTTTCATCAAGTCTAATAACTACAGTAGATTCTGGTGTTGGGACTGAAAATCTAGTCCAAGAATAACATCGCTGCAAAAACTTTCTAAACTGTTTGGTCGAGTGCTTGGATACCAAGTTTTACTAACGCTTATTATCCCGAGATTAATGGGCAACACGAATATACATTTGACTGATCATCGTCTCTATTCGATTGTTTCACTAGGAATGTTTTGTCTTTTTTAGTTTTAGCTGCTATTGATGTGGATAAAGATGTGGAAAATGATGATACGCTGTGGCCACCCCTGACTAAAGGGTAAGGTCGAAAGAAGAAGAATAAGAAGAAGTTTTAGCTGCTATTAAAGGCAGATGCGACAGAGTTCATCACTGAAAGTGAGGTTTTATTGCTGTAATTTCACAGTTTACAAATTCTTTTTCTTTTTCAACTGTATGTTTTTTTAATTATTAAGTGTAGCCCAGATGCAACCAAACCCGAAAGCTCAATGGATGATCACTGATTTCAAGTTTACTTCACAAAATTCCAAAGCAATCGATATCAGGGAGAATTTACAAGAGACTTTACGATGTCATTACTGTATTGCAAATAATGGTTTACATTTTAAACATTTTCTGTAACTGTATATAAAATAAGATTAGTTTCATTTAAATTTAACTTTTCATAACAATTCAGATTCGGCTACATCTGGGCCACCCTGTATACTGAACAGCAGAGATGTCCAACTTTTTTGAGCTGAGGGCCATTTTGACTCATCGAAAATATTGGTGGGCCAAACAAACAAAACACCCCACTTTTTTCCAAAAAAAAGGTCCTCACCTGAAATCAGTCTCGGATTTCCCACTTTTTGTACCAAAATTATAGTGATCTCTAAAAAAAAAGGTCCTCACCTAATATCAGTTTCAGATTCCCAGCTTTTGGTCCCGAAATCATAGGGACCTCTAAAACTTGATAAAAAACAAGAAAAAAGGGGTCTTCACAGCAAATCTGTCTTCGACTTCTGTCAAAATTGATAGGACAGAGGGCTTCAAAAAATACTGCGCCGGCCACTCAAAACCTTTACGCGGGCCACGAGTTGGACGCCCCTGCTGAACAGAGTTTGCTTTTGTTTAATAAAACCATTTAAGTTTAATTTGTTTGAGTTACAAAAGAGAAGAATGGTTTGCTAGCAAAATTGTTTATTGCTAACAGAGTTAAAAAGTAAAAGTTATGGTATAACTAGATCACATCGTTTGCCAACGAGGACATTTCTGTGAACAGAAGATAATTTGGCGAACGAATTTGCAAACGAGCATTTTTAGCGGAAAGACAGGAATTAACAAGTAAAGAAAGAAAAGTTAAAAGCTGACCAGTCTGCTTTCGCAAACGCTGATACAACCTACGTCAGGCTACTGTACAAGTCGCACAGTCTAGCCCAGGGTTTCCCAAACTTTTAGTTGATCGGTACTCTTTGGACACTGTAGCAGGTTTGCATGTACCCCCAAAATGTTGTGACGTTTCTTTAAAACAAGGTGGTCCAACTTTTTTACTCTTGCGGACCACTTTTCGAAATTATTCGAACTTGTGGGCCTCATCCGGGTAGATATTGTTCCAAATCATGGTGTCCTCTAAAAAAAAAAAGATCTTCACTTGGAATCAGCCTTCGATTATTCCTATTTTGTCTCAAAATCATGGTGTCCTCTAAAAAAAGAATTCACTTGCAATCGGTCTCAATCAACCCTAGATTCTGTCCCGTTAGTTTGCCATGCCTTGTTATAGAAGGTTGCCGCCGCTTACCATCGACAAGACTTAAATTCTGTAAAATGGTTCCGCGGGTCGCACAAATTCTATCTCGTAGTTGGACCACGCTGCTCTAAAAAAAAGGCTTTCAGTTAGAATCAGCCACTAATTTTCCCCCAATTCATGCCCAAAATCAAGGTGATCTCTGAAAAAAAAAGGTCTTCACTTTGAATCAGATACAAATTTTCCCATTCAAACCCAAAATTACGGTGATCTGTAAAAAAGTCTTCCCTTTTAATTGTCCTGTTTGACGTAATTACAATCAACAGGATTCGAAAATTCTAGACATTTGAGTCTATTATTCTTCCTGACACGGAATTTAACTTAAATAAGGATATTCTCTTACATAATAATGTACCCCTTGAGAAACCTAAATGTACTCCTAGGGGTACATGTACCCCAGTTTTAAAGATTTTCTTTTTTATTGGTACGTGATTAGCATTTGAGTTCTTGTCATAAATTTTATTTAAAATAAGGTCGATTGTTTCTTGTAAGGGAACATTTGTAGCCTAAATAAGGATTTGACATCGAAGCTTACCATTACTTGATTTGAATTCAGATTGATTTTTTGTAGCTTTTCTAAGAATTCATATGATGAGCGCAGCATGTGTTTATCTGATATATATGGCTTAATGATCGTATCCAAGAATTTTGCTAGTTTGTATTCTGGAAAGCCCACCATCGAAATAACTAGGCGTGCAGGATTATCTTCTTTATGTATTTTTATTAGTCCAAATAACTTGCCTGGTGTAGATCCGGTTGGGAGAAGGCGGTGAATAATTTCATTTCCGTACGGCTTTAGATATTCCTGTATGTGATATCTGATTGATTGTTCCCTTGCTATCAAAGGGTGTGATTTGCTTTCTTCTTTATCATTAATTTCAATGAATTTAGTAGAATCATATAACATGGAATAATGCTGGAGCTGCTTTGAAGTCCTGGTTACGTGACTTCCTTTCTTCCTGTTTGCGCCGACTCAAAATTCCCAAGATCTGGAGAAGAGCCCTTGTGGTCGCGATCCCAAAACCAGCAAAGCCTGTGGGGGACCCAAAAAGTTATCGACCGATATCTCTTCTCTGTGTCCCCTACAAGATCCTCGAGAGGCTTATCTACGCCCGCGTTGAGCCATTAATCGATCCGCTGCTCCCTAAAGAGCAGGATGGGTTCCGACGCGGGAGTCAACCGTAGATCAAGTTGTTCTGCTAACCCAGAACATCGAGGATTCTTTCGAGGCTAAAAGGAAGGCCGGTGCCGTATTTGTCGATCTGACAGCTGCCTATGACACTGTCTGGCACTGTGGCCTTACCTGCAAGCTACTGAGACTACTTCCAGACAGGCACATGGTTAAAATGATTATGGAGCTTGTCCGAAATCGAAGTTTCACCCTGAATACCGGTGACAGCAAGCAAAGCAGGCTACACCGTCTTAAAAACGGCGTTCCTCAGGGATCGGTCTTGGCTCCCCTCCTATTTAACATCTATACGTACGATCTTCCTTCCATTATTTCCAGAAAGTTTGCTTATGCTGATGATCTAGCATTGCTGCATTCTTCTGGAACTGGAAGGACTTGGAGGGGACTTTAAATCAAGACATGTCTACACTTTCAGCGTATCTCCAGACTTGGAAGTTGAAGTTCAGTCACACCAAGACGGTGACGGCAGCCTTTCACTTAAATAACCGAGAGGCCAAAAGTGAGCTAAAGGTCTACAACAACGATAAACTTTTACCATTCTGTCCAACCCCTGCTTATCTTGGGGTAAAACTGGACAAATCGCTCACGTTTCGTCACCATTTAGTGGCATTACGCAAAAAACTATCATCGCGGGTCACACTGCTGAGGCGACTCGTGGGCTCGGGATGGGGTGCTGGTGCTAAAACACTATGCATAGCCACCTTCAGTGTTTTTTTTAAGGCGTTTTGAGGAACCGAAACGGTCTCTCAAAATTGTCCAGCGGTCTCTCAAAATCTGCTTCTACAATAGTGTAAACAAAGATAAGTACGCTCAGAAACAATAGGAAAAAAATTAGCGGTCGTTCAAAATTGCTTAAAGGTTCCTCAAGCCAAACCTTAAAAAAAACACTGGCCACCTTATCTCTGGTGTACTCAACAGCTGAGTACTGTGCGCCAGTCTGGTGTCGCAATGCTCACACTCGCCTCATCGACAGTGTCTTGAACGACACCTTGCGCATAGTGACTGGATGCCTGCGTCCCACTCCAACGGACCACCTACCTGTACTCTCAAGCATCCAAGCTGAGCTTCGCCGAATGGGAGCGACACTCTCCTTGGCTTACCGTGGATCTCTCGACCCTGATCATATCTTGTATGGTCTTTTAAGTGGGTCCTCAGATACTCGCCAAGTGAGACTAAGATCCAGACGCCCGTTTGTGCCAGCGGCGCGGAATCTTTTGGACAATCTTGCCAGACTTGGCATCTGCGCTTCTGAACGGACAAATTACAAATGGAAAACGGAGTACTGTGAAGGTTGTTTCCAGGCTCCGTGCTTTTGTGCCCGGGACTGGTGCCAGGCCTGTTGGGATGGGCTTACCGCGAACAGCTTGGGTTAAGCTCAACCGCCTGCGGACTGGTGTTGGATGATTCCATTCGTTCATGCACAAATGGGGTCTCGCTCCTTCACCGAATTGCGAGTGTGGCGCCTCTGAGCAAACCGCAGACCATGTACTAACAGCGTGCCCTATACATCGGGCACCACGAGGAGCACGAGGTCTGACGGTTTTGGATGACAAAACTCGATGCAGTGGTTTAATATCACAACTGCCAGCATCTGATCCAGGCAGTGCAGCAGTCTGGGGTAGTAAAAGGATAAACCCTCGGCCCCAGTACTGTTTGTGTCTGACCTGGAGTGGATACCCCTCAAGCGACGACGACGACATGGAATAATCAAGCTATTTATCGCTCTTTACTAAATTTATCTAAAGATTCAGATATTAAAGTTTGTAAGTTGGATAAAGGTAGTGGAGTTGCAGTATTAAATTCGGTAGATTATTTTTCCAAATTAGATTCCATAATATACTTATTTGGAAATTCTCTGCCGTGCACTTAACACCTATATATAAGACTTGCAAAGTTGGAAACTATTTCAATTTAAAATCTAACACACCTGCGCTTTTGTTGTCAAATGTTGTTTATCGCTTTTCGTGCCCGTGTGATGCGGGTCTAACTTACATCGGTAAGTCAATACGTCATGTGGTATTGTGGTAACAAGAGCAAAGAAACACTTAAAGTTAGGTTCTTCGGTCAAAAGCAAAATAGAAGATCATATTATTGAATGCAATTTGTGTAATAAAAAAGATATGGATAGCTTAATAACATCGTTTTAGTGTTATAAAGAAATGTTCATCAGATTACGACTGTAAAATTCACGAAGCGCTACTAATTAAAAAACATCAACCTAAATTAAATAAACAACTGTATGAAAATGGCTCGTTTTTCTTGCTACAACTATTCTAATTTAGTCATGTGATTTGCATTATATTTTTTCTCTTTTTTCTCTTTTTTCTCTTTTTTTCCTCTGTGAATTCTGACGTTGTTTTGTGTAATTGTTATTGCCTTTAAATTGAATTAGTAATAACAGTGACAGCATAAACTTGAAAAAAAATTGTTGTTTTTGTATATATTTTAATTGATTGTATTTATCGTTTATGGTTAAAAAATTTTTTTAGATGATTTTAAACAATTTTAGATACTTTGATAAGGACTGATGATAGTCGAAAACGTTCAGCTTTTTGATAAAAAATTTTAATAAAAATTTTATAAACTAAATGAAATGTTGGATTTTGCTTGCTATAATTTTTAAATGGATTTTAAAAATTACCTCTCTTTCTAAATTAAATTAATTATAAAACACAAATAAAAACACAATACAATATAAAAAATAAATACACAAAAATATAACTTAAGATTGTAAATAAGAACGAAATAACAAAACAAAAAAAAATTTTTTTTTAAAGTATAAAGTATGAGATAACCATAATGTGGTTAAGGTTGGTTTTAATTATTAATTTTTGTTTTAATTTTGTAAATATCTGATAGTGTCTTAATAGAATACTTTTTACCTTTGCAGGCACAGTATACTGTACCTTTTGTAGTCCAAACATTTTAAAAGTCAAATACTTTCCTTGCTTCCTCCAGTAGCCTATATGTATTCTTTTTGTCAGTGACTCGGTGATAGAGAGCTTTGGTCCTTCACTTTTCTTTAGGTTCTTTTTCCGGCAAATACATTGTTTTGAACAGACCTGCGAACAAATTTAATAATTATTGTTTTTTTTGAAGATTTAGAAGGTAGGGGGTGACAAATACCTATATCCTTCTTACTAATAGTAAACGGTAGATATAAACGAGAATTAAGAGTAGAAATTACACACTTTTCTGTTTCTCTATTACTTATCCTGTGATCGAGATTGTTCGCATGTAAAATATGACAATTCGATCGTCCATACTGTTCCAGATCATCCAAGTCTTGTTCTTGCTTTTCCATTGCCTTTGCCACTCTTCCAATTTTATCTTTGATCGAATCAATTAGTGTTGACAGTTCCACTAGCTTTTCTTGTTGGTCACTTCTTGTAGTTTTACTTGTAAACGAAGTACTAGCAGTATCTTGTTCATTTTTTAAAAATAATTGTTCATACTTATCCTGTTTTTTAGCCACCACATCAAGTTTCTTCATAATTTCTTCAAGCTGCTGACTGGCCATCATTACAAATTACAATTTACTCAAATATTATGATTAATAAAATATGATAATAACAACCTTTAACCCCTTTTAAACACTCTTACGCCGTCATTAACCATATTCAAATAGAACATATTTTAAAACTACGTAAAACAGTTTTATTAATTTAACACCTTTAATTAGATATTTATTTAATAGATAAATGCAATCAGCGTTATCAATGCACTGACAAATCAGATGAATTAAATTGTTCTTGCCATGAAACTAAATTTCAATGTCAGTGTTACAAAAACAATCCTGTTGATTGCAAAGTGGAGGGTTTTGACTTAATCTTCGGGAATAGATTCACTGGATGCATTCCAATCGAGCAACAAAATGATGGAATCGAACAATGCTCAGATGGAAGCGATGAAAACTATCAAGTTCAAAAAACCGTAAATTGTGATCAATGTGATGTCACAATTAACAGGTTAACTAACTTATCACAGTGTAATAACCCTCTTATTTCTTGTGGTAACTCAACTTGTTACACTTTTTCGCTTCTCTGTTCTACTATCGATTGCCATAAAACTGATTTTATTTGTGTCTCAAACTGTTTTCATAATGCCACTAAACAATGTAATCGTGCTTTTCAATGCGATGATGATAGATTAGGATTAACATATCAGTTGTGCAACGGCCTAGTTGATTGTCTTGACAAAAGTGATGAAATTCAACATCAACACGGCTTTAAATGTGTTGCTGTTGACTCAGAAAGAAAATGCGTTTTGCCTCAACGAAATTTGCATGATAATGTTGCACAGTGCAGGGACGAATCTGATCTTTGCAAAAACAATTCATGTTTTCAATGTTTTGATCAACGTTTGTTGATTTCATCCAATCAAGTGTGTGATGGTTTATTTGATTGTCATGACTGGTCTGATGAGTGTTTGTGTGAACAATATTTGGACTTTAATCTTTGTAACATCAGATTTTCATCTTATAATTTGTCTTCTGTTCATCATAATTTAAATTCAAGTTTGAATCTTGATTATAAAACCATTTTTAACGTAAATTGTGACATCGCAAAATCCACTGAAACATGTCAAACTAGAATTGAAGATCGTCGTCTAGCAGCACTATGTGACGGTCGACCAGAATGTAGTGATCTCAGTGATAAATGCAGTTGTGAAAACCCACCTGAGTTTTGTAATTATACTTGTCACAACGATTATAACATTGGTGATCGTTATTGTGACGGCATAGAAGACAATTTTTATGGTATCACAAACGAATTAAATTGCACAAAAGGATTCGATGAGTTGAACTGTCCGAAACGATTTGTTTACAAAACAGGAAACAAAGTCAGTATAGATGTTGATCAGATATGTGATGGGAAGCAAGATTGTGATGATCATAGAGATGAGAAAGATTGTAAAGATAATGAGAATAGTGTCTTTTCATCAGAGCAAGAAATGATAGCGAGTCCTGCATTGAAAAGTTGTTTTTGGATTATGTGTATTGCAGTCATCAGTGGTAACTTGTATGTGATTACATCAACAATTCATTTTCTTAAAACAAAAAAACTAGCAACTGCTTCGAAATATCAAAATGTGATTATTCTTAACATTTCTATTGCTGACATGATAATGGGAATTTATTTGCTTAGCATCGCAGTTTACAGCGCTTATTATTCAGGTTATTACGGTCAAATCGATTTTGAGTGGCGATTCAAGTATTAATTGGTAGTCTTGCAGTTCTATCCAGTGAAGCTTCCTGTTTTTTTATGGTTTTGTTAACAAGTACTCGCTTGTATGCAATCTATAAACCATTTTCCACTCTCTCAATATGTACTCGTAAATATAAGTTAGCGATCATTTCAGTTTGGATCATGTCTTTTCTTATTGCAGTTTTTCCGATTCCACATCAAATATTTAGTTATTTTATGCAAAACAAAGTTGAGTTTTCAAATCAATTCACTAGTTCAAAAATTTGGAATAAAGAAAAAGTTACTAAGTTTGCTTGTCGCTTGGCAATACTAAAAAATAAATCAATGGAATGCAACTGCAACGATTGGGATTCTACAAAATCATTTCTCAAAATCAACGATCCAGAATATTCTCCAGGAGCAGAGTTTGGTTATTATGGCCAAACCAGTGTGTGCATGCCGAGGTTTTATGTTTATCGAGGAGAATCTGCATGGGAATATAGCCTTGTCGTTATTACCATCAACTTTTTGTGTTTCTTTTTTATTACAGTAAGTTACATTTGCATGTTTATAAAGGCAAAGGAAAACAAACTTGGAATAAGAAACAATCAAAAAGAGAAACAGCAATCAAGAATGCAAAGACGCATTTCAAGAATTATCATCACCGACTTTTTATGCTGGATTCCCATCTGTATCATGGCATTTGTCAAACTCAGCGGATTTTATGTGGATGACGTTGCTTACATTGTCAGTGCTGGTTTGTTGCTTCCAATCAACAGCGCTTTTAATCCATTACTGTACTCGTCACTTCTTGATAAGTTGAAAGAAACTTTTAAAAAGCTGAGAAACAACAGGATAAACCAACAAGAAGTAGTTGAGTTAAACAATATAAACTAAAGTTAACAAATAATTAAAGTTTATAGACCGATTTTTTGTTCGTTCAGCAACCAAAATCCTTATTATTTGATTTTATTTTTTAATGTTTTTCTTTTGAAACTTTTTTTCTTTTGTTTTTTTTTATCAATAAATTAGTTACGTTTGTGAGAACAGGTTTTCAACATTAATTTTCTGCACACCACCATTTTATTCAAAACTATTTTAATAGAATCTGTTTTAGTTATCAGTTATCGCACAATTTTTATTTAAATATAAAACGAAGTTGTAGTCGCTGGTTTTAAGTTTTGTTTATGCAATGCAAACGTACTGTGTTGCGGTCAGATCTTTTTTGTTTGTCTATTTGAACCGATAACCGTTGCTTTCAAACCTTAATATCATATAGTCATCAAAACATCACTAGCATAAGCAAATTACATAAATTAACATTTACTAACAGAGGGGCGCTCATTCATTTTAATCAAAAAGAAAATTGAATATTAGATAGCATAAAAATTAAACCAACTTGACTTAACTCTTACTGCCAATTGATCATCCTGGCAAATTGAAAACAAAGAAATCAAGTTGATGATTGCAACGTTTGCGTAAAATAACTTTTTTTTTAAAGTTATTAGTCTTAAAGCGGAATTAATAACTTTACAGCTTTTGGCTAGGAACCAAAAAATATTTGAGGCCCAAACAAGTATCAGCGTATAAACCGGATCTTTGCTCGACTCTGATGAGTTCGTCAAGCAAATCAATTTCAGAACAATCGAGGTTTACTGAGCTTCGAGAAACACTATTGCTTGTATTGATGGCCTTACGAAAGGGGGGGCCTTGTGCAAGGAAAAAAGGGCGAACCACTTTATAAAATGTAATTTGCAATGATAGTAAAAGAGGTATTTTTTTTGTCCCAAAAGCATAGTAATGTCTAAAAAAAGAAAAGGTCATTACTTTCAATCGAATACATTATTCTTACTTTCATCTTAAAGTTAGAGTGAAAACAAAGGGCAAGAAGCAATTTCTGGAAGCCGGCAGGTAGGGAGGATCTCTGTCAGCATGAAGAGATAGAGCAATAATTTGTTTAGGAAGGCCACTTTTTGACATTTTTGAGGGAAGGGCCAGGTGTAGTAGCTCCGTACTAACGCCATCACTATTCGCTTGGTCGTCTTTTTTTAATTCTTTGACATTTGAAATAAGTGGCCAACACAAAGTTTTATTAAAAAAAGCTTGAAACTAAATAAACTTGATAACAATTGAGAAAAGCAGCCATAATGGATTCAGCAGTCTTCATTTTATTTTTATTTTTTATTTTTTTATTTATTTATTTAAATCAGACTCACAGTCCATAACAGAAATTAAACAAACATTAAAAAATATTTATAAAGACGAACGTTTTCGGCTTACTTTAGCTCTCATCAGGTTTCTACAATTTTAGTGATATTAATTAACTTTAAATTTACACACACACATAAAAAAAAAACAACAACAGCAAAAAACAATGTATATTTTTAAAAAACAGGCTGTACTTTTGACTAACAGGCTAAATTTTAAATCAAAACGAGTGAGAGAATAAATTGATACAAATTAAATTCCAGATTATGATATCATCGAAGAAAAAAAAAGGAAAAAAATATTACAATCAAAACATATTCAATAAATATGAAGCTTCGTTTGCGAACATTTGTCGATTTAATTTTGGACTTAACTTTTTTATGAGTAGAGCTTCGTGAATCTTGGAACAAAATTCTGATTTGCATTTCGTATTATTACAAAATTGTTTTCATTAAATCGATTATTAGAACATTTTCCACACGATAAAATATGATCTTTAATTGCACTATCCTGTAGACTTTTGAAATTCAGATGCTCCCGGACTCTAGTGATCAAATGTCTGGAAGACATACCGATGTATGTCTTGTTCGTATCGCACGAACACGAGAATTTATAGACAACATTTGAGCAAAGAGCAACAAGAGTTTTGAATTTTAACTGGAAATAATTGACTACTTTAAAAGTTTTATAGATGGGAGATATTTTTAAATTGTACTTGTTTTTTATTAATGCAGAAAGACGATTTGCAAAGTGATGTGATTCCTTACCCAAATACGGTATACAAAAACAATTTTCGAAGCTAATGTTTTGAGAAAATTTGTTAGAAAGATTGAAAGCTCGCAAGAATTTTATCAAAAAACGATGAAATATAACCATTATTCAAAAACATTTTTTTTAAATTACTGACTTCTTTATCAAACAAAAAGTCGGAGGAACAAATACGCTTGGCTCGATTTAAAAAACATAGAATTAATTCAGACTTCCATTTAGTGGGACACAGCGCGTTAAAATTTAAAATTAAATTGGTGTTTGTAGGTTTTCTGTACTGTATACCCAAGTATCAATCCCTGTTTCATTGAGCCTAATTTCAACGTCAAGAAATGGTATGGTGTCAGAAGGGAACTCCACTGTGAATTTAATATTATTATGTTGAGAATTAAGCATGTGGAAATGAAAGAATGTGGAAACTAAAAAGAATGTGGAAACTACCTGGGGATCAAGTTGATGAGCCACACTATGAAATTGTGGGAGAGGATAATAGAAGCAAGGATAAGGAAGGAGGTGACAATTGCTGAGCAACAATTTGGGTTCATGCCAGGAAGGAGTACCACCGATGCAATCTTTTGTCTAAGGATGCTGTTGGAAAAATGGACTGAAGGGCAGAAGGCAGTGCACTGTGCCTTTATTGACCTGGAGAAAGCATACGACAGGGTACCCAGAGAGGAACTGTGGGAATGCTTGCGGTTAGCCGAAACATCAGAGTGCTACATAAGGATTATCCAGGATATGTACGACGGAGCGACAACAACTGTGAGAAGTGCAGCAGGGTTGACTGAAGAATTTAAGGTAGGTGTTGGACTCCACCAAGGTTCAGCACTCAGCCCATTTCTTTTTGTCGTCATTATGGACAGGCTGACGGAGAACATCAGGAAGGACGCACCATGGGATATGCTGTTTGCAGATGACATAGTTCTGTGTAGACAAAATCATAGGGAGCTAGAGGAGGACCTGGAGATTTGGAGAAATGCACTGGAGAAAAGAGGCCTGAAAGTGAGCCGGAGCAAGACAGAATATTTGAGGGTTGGGGGTGTGGATGATGGAGAAGAGTTGAAGTTGCAAGAAGAAAAGGTAAAGAAAGCCAAAAACTTCAAATACCTGGGGTCAACAGTTAGTAATGATGGAAGATGTGAAGAAGAAGTAAGGAGAAGGATCCAAGCAGGATGGATGAGTTGGAGGAAGGTATCTGGAGTTCTGTGCGACAGGAAGTTATCAGCAAAGGTTAAGGGTAAAATATACAAGAGTGTTGTTAGACCGGCCATGCTTTAAGGAATGGAAACAGTGGCAGTGACTGAACGACAAATGGGAAAAATGGAAGTTGCAGAGTTGAAAATGGTGAGATGGGCACTGGGAGTGACAAGAAAGGACAAGATAAGAAACGAATATGTGAGAGGGACTGCAAAAATTGCAAAGCTGGGAGAAAAACTTTAGAATGTGAGGCTATGTTGGTATGGACACGTAAAAAGGAGAGAAGAAGACTACGTGGGGAAAAGGATGATGGAGATGGCAGTGCCAGGCAGAAGGAAAAGAGGAAGGCCAAGGAGAAGGTGGATGGATTTGGTGAGAGAAGACATGGAAAGGGTTGGAGCTAGGGAAGGAGATGAAGTAGACCGAGTGAAATGGAGATTACTGTCGCGCTGTGGCGACCCCGAGTAGGGAGAAGCCGAAAGAAGAAGAAGAAGAAGATGTTGAGAATTAAGCAAATCGAAAAATTTAGTGTAGTGATCAGAATTATCAAATACAGGAAATATGTCATCAACGTATCTTGAATACAATTTTGGGTGAAAGTCTAATTGTTTTCCTAATAACTTATTTTCTATATGAGCAAGAAAAAAATTGGCTAAAGTCAGAGCCAGTGGAGAACCCATCCGACACCATCATGTTGTTGATATAATTTGTCTTTATATAAAAGTATTCCTTGGTTGGCCAAACGCAGCAGTTTTATGAATACTTCTTTTTTCATTGAAGGTAGATTGTCTTTAATCTGGTTATCTTTTGAGTAGATGTAGTCAGCAATGATATTAATGGTTTCATTCAAAGGAACATTTGTGAACAGAGATTAAACGTCAAAGATAACAAGTTCGTGATCCGCTTTAAATTTGAAGTTATTTATTTCATCAAGAAAATGATCAGTAAAATGTAACATGTATGAATCTGGTATGTAACTTTTAATTATTGAATCAAGAAATTTGGCAAGTTGATATTCCGGGGTGCCAATCATCGCTATAACTGGTCTTGCTGGGTTATTATTTTTGTGGACTTTGATGAGACCGTACATTTTTCCTGGACTGCTGCCTTTCGGAATGAGGTTTTTTACTGTTTCACTTCCATATGATTTTAGATATTTGTTGACATAATAATTAATGGACTTTTCTTTTTTAATTATCGGATGAACTTTGGTGTCTTGATTAATTTCATGAAATTTTGAGCTATCATTGATTATGCAATCCAGTTTTTCGTAGTAGTCATGGCTGTCCAAAATGACTACCCCTTTCCCTTTATCAAATTTACAAACTTTAATTCTGGAGTCATCGCCCAGTTTTTTTTAAAGTATTGTGAAGAGCTGCGTTTTTGGGGTGAGCACAAATTCTTTTACCGGCATTAACAAATTTCTTGAACATAAATTTGACTTTGTCTTTAAAGTTGTCGTCAATAAGTTTATTCTCCTTGTTGATAAAATAAAACAGCTTCTTTATCTGCGCTTTGATGTCAACTGTTTGTAGTTTTTTTGGTAAAATATGGTTATCAAGTCCAAACCGTAGAGCGTCTTCTTCAATTGTTAAACTTCTGTTACTTAAATTTGTTACACATTCCGGAGATTTACGGCGTTCTCTTAACCAAAGAGAGAGAAGCAGTTTTTTCCTGTAAGTGACCAAAATGTTCTTGGCAGTAGCTTGAAATTTTTCTGTAAGCATTGAAATTAACCATAATTTTTCTTTGGTGCTTAAATTCTGCAGAATAGCTTTTTAGGTTATACAGTATAACTACTTTCTGCTCGCCCAAGATCTTTCTTAATTTCTTTTAGCTTTTTTATGAACGATTACACGACACAAAATCTTTTGTGTTCCAATAAATCGTGAGGTTTGGTGCTTTGAATTTAAGGAATTGTGGGCAAATGTCAAGATTAGCGCAAGTTTCAAAAATTGTTTAGTTATTAGGAAAACAATTAGACTTTCACCCAAAATTGTATTCAAGATACGTTGATGACATATTTGCTGTATTTGATAATTCTGATCACTACACTAAATTTTTCGATTTGCTTAATTCTCAACATAATAATATTAAATTCACAGTGGAGTTCCCTTCTGACACCATACCATTTCTTGACGTTGAAATTAGGCTCAATGAAACAGGGATTGATACTTGGGTATACAGTACAGAAAACCTACAAACACCAATTTAATTTTAAATTTTAACGCGCTGTGTCCCACTAAATGGAAGTCTGAATTAATTCTATGTTTTTTAAATCGAGCCAAGCGTATTTGTTCCTCCGACTTTTTGTTTGATAAAGAAGTCAGTAATTTAAAAAAAATGTTTTTGAATAATGGTTATATTTCATCGTTTTTTGATAAAATTCTTGCGAGCTTTCAATCTTTCTAACAAATTTTCTCAAAACATTAGCTTCGAAAATTGTTTTTGTATACCGTATTTGGGTAAGGAATCACATCACTTTGCAAATCGTCTTTCTGCATTAATAAAAAACAAGTACAATTTAAAAATATCTCCCATCTATAAAACTTTTAAAGTAGTCAATTATTTCCAGTTAAAATTCAAAACTCTTGTTGCTCTTTGCTCAAATGTTGTCTATAAATTCTCGTGTTCGTGCGATACGAACAAGACATACATCGGTATGTCTTCCAGACATTTGATCACTAGAGTCCGGGAGCATCTGAATTTCAAAAGTCTACAGGATAGTGCAATTAAAGATCATATTTTATCGTGTGGAAAATGTTCTAATAATCGATTTAATGAAAACAATTTTGTAATAATACGTAAATGCAAATCAGAATTTTGTTCCAAGATTCACGAAGCTCTACTCATAAAAAAGTTAAGTCCAAAATTAAATCGACAAATGTTCGCAAACGAAGCTTCATATTTATTGAATATATTTTGATTGTAATATTTTTTTCCTTTTTTTTCTTCGATGACATCATAATCTGGAATTTAATTTGTATCAATTTATTCTCTCACTCGTTTTGATTTAAAATTTAGCCTGTTAGTCAAAAGTACAGCCTGTTTTTTAAAAATATACATTGTTTTTTGCTGTTGTTGTTTTTTTTTTATGTGTGTGTGTAAATTTAAAGTTAATTAATATCACTAAAATTGTAGAAACCTGATGAGAGCTAAAGTAAGCCGAAAACGTTCGTCTTTATAAATATTTTTTAATGTTTGTTTAATAAAATGAAGAATGCTGAATCCATTATAGCTGCTTCTCTTAATTGTTGTCTGGTTGAAAAAAACAACCTTTTTACCGAAACTTTACTAAATAAACTTGTTTTTGAAAGTCAGTAAGAAAAGCTGTAATGGCTAAATTAATTGATTGCGATGAAAGACAAGGTCATCTTTTTCTTCTTCTTTATTATTATTTTTACTATTATTGTTTTGTGAGCATTGGGTATTAATATTGAATCGTATGAAATAAATTTGTCTGTTTCGGTCTGTTCATGTTTTCAAAGTATTTTACTATTTACTGTAGATTTTAATCTTGTCGTTTTTTTCATAGTTATATTTTTTATAGATTACTTTAAGTAATGTAATGTATCTTCCTATAAATCTTTTTATTTTAAGAGTCTGTATTTTCAACTTAATGTGTTCTCTTGAATACACTATTTATATTTTAAGGTTTTTGAAAAAGTCGTTGTTGGAAACAGCAATTACCTTTTTTGATTTAAATTATACGTAGCGCCGCTAGCGTGTCTTTAAACGTGGTTATGACGTCATGTTATTCGCTTTGAAAAATAGTTCTTTTTTGTGAAGCACGCTTGCTGAGAGTCGTTAATTTTTGTGTAAATTTTTAAGCAAGTACTAAGTGAATTGTTCATAGAGTAAATTGCTTTAATCAACACTTTGACTCTTCAGCCGCGTAACTTTAAGGTAGGAGACCAGTGAGAAACCTACAGTCGTAAAGAAAGAAATTAATGAGAAACGCCATACAAGTTTAAACAATAAATAATAAATTCGTAGAGACTCCTCAGACTGAGGTCATTACAAATTCATTATTCTCCGTAAGCCAAACTATAAATTGTTCCAAAATAAGATAGTGACAGCTAAATCAACGACAGTCAAATTCAATACAGAGAATACGCACATAGCGGCAGCTAATATTTCTAATATTTGTAATAAATATGCTAAAGACAAATAACAATTTCTTATAATTTTTCTTGTATACCAAAAATTGTAATTTAAAATTAAAACTACTTTTAAATTGATCTGCTTTATTAAAGACCCTGCACCTTTATTAAAGACGACACACTGCTTATATTAAAAAAAAAAAATTTTTTTAAAACTTGGTAGATTTTCATAATTTTTTTTATCAGCAAAGCTTGTAAATGTATTGTAACATAGAAAAAAACGAATTATGTTCTTGCATTATTTTGTTTTATGGTGATTTCATTTCATTGTGGGAGTGTTACCGAATCATGGTCGCGATTCGTAATCTAACTCGTCATTCTGTTGTGAACTTCGGAAGCCATACTTCGTAGTGTTTTTTACTTTTTCACACCTTCTTCTTGCATGCTTTAATGTCCGATGTTTTCCTACGTCTACCTTTTCTTGACTCTCGACTACCTTTTACTGTGTAAAATTTACTATGTTGGTGATCAAGAATAAAATTAAAATGAACAATGAATTACTGTTTTGCTTCGTTTAGAATTGTTGTTATATTTGAGCTGCTTTTGATTTGATTTTTTTGTGTAAATAGTTAAGAAAAAAACAATTTTAAGTTTTTGAAGATTAAAACGAAAAACAATTGTTAGTTGGTATGATGTATAATTAACGGACGAATATATGTACAGTCTACCACAAATCTACCATAACAAACAAAAATCATCTAAAAATTTCTAACGTTTACTAATTATGTTAAATAAACATTTTATTTTCAAAAACCAATAAGATTTTAGCCTTAAATTAATAAAATTAGATAAACTGATTTACTTTATTATACAATATTAATAACTTTGAACTTAAGCGCTTCTGTTAAGTACTTTTTTTTTTGAAAGAACAACGTTGCTATCGGTTTCCTTGACTGAATAACAGCAATTGAAGTTCTTATTATTCAGTGTCGTTTTCAATTTTACAGCTGTTTTAAAACCAATTTAAAAGTTGATTTTAAATTTAAAAGTTGATTTTAAATTGTAAACTGGAAACACAGCGTAGATTATAAACTGTAGCAGAAAATAAATGATCATGTACTTCAATTGTGCAGAAATGTTTTGAATGATTTTTCTGTTTTTTTAAATAAAAAAAATTTTAGAAAAATATAGTCAAAAAACTTGAAAGGGTTCAAGTAAATACTTTTTGTTTTATTTGCATTCCAATGTTTTGATTTAATGGGTCCAAAGAACGTAATTGTTGTGGCCAGCTTAACTATTTCAAACATTTTAATTTTCTTTTCAAAACTGTTCATTCAATATGATAGTTTTCAATTGTTTGCTTTGAAAAATGATATTTTCTTGTTTATCAATGACCTGATCGAGCGTTGATGAGCAAAATCTACACACGATTTTTGTTTTATTAATTTTTTTAATTTTTTGTATTACGTCCTGCATACGTCAAAAACTCAGACTAAATAACATTAAATATGTGATGTATTTGATAAATTTGTGTAAATTTATGTTTCTATCGAATATGTTCCGTTACAATTTGAAAAGTTATATAACCAATAGTTGTGTTTCTGTTTGCATGATGAAAAATAGAATCGAGAATAAAGTTTATTTTGTTGTTTGATACCTTCCATTCTACTAACTTTTTGTTTTTTAGACCAAAACCTCTCTTGAGTTCGCAATTTTGACAGCAATACATTTAAGTGCGCAACATTAATATCTAAAAACTTGCAGGTTATCAATATTGTACAGGGTGGGCCGTAAATAACGCACCAAAGCATATAAAACAATTCTGATAATAATAACAAAAGGGTGGGCCGTAAGTTACGCACCCAAGAATTAAAAGTAAATTGTGATGTGAAATAATGTAAATATCTTTTCTTTGGGTATCTGTTAAATTTAATTTCAATATCAGTTACTATAACTGTTAAATTTAATTTCAATCAAAGTTTTTTAGTTATGATTTGCCTTTTAAAAAAATTTTATTTTATTTTGAAAAATGGTAATTTTGAAAATTGGATTGGGCGAAGAGGCACCGTAGAATGGGCACCAAGGTCCCCTGACTTGACCCCAATGGATTTTTATTTTTGGGGCCACCTCAAACAAATAGTCTACTCTACAAGAATTGCAGATGTCGACCAACTTCGCCAGCAGATAATTCGTGGGTGCAATCTCATAAATGGAAACAGCGACTTACTTGATAAAGTTTATGGAAATTTTGAACATCGACTGGAATTGTGCATCAACGCAAATGGCGAGCATTTTGAGGATTTGTGATTGTACCAGCGTGTACGTGTTTCTCTGTTCATTTGTTAAGTCTTGCTTTAATAAAAACGTGTGTTATTATTATCAGTATTGTTTAATATGCTTTGGTGCGTTATTTACGGCCCACCCATATATTTAAAATTGATTACAATTTAAGCTGGCCACTTAATAGTTTAAAGTTAACTTAATAACTTATTTCTGATGGTCACAGAAAAAAAAATTACTGAAAACAATAAAAAGCAGAAAAATAGTTTTTATGAGTTAATCTATAAACGACAGACAACTTTTACTTTTTTAACTTTAAATCAAACTTTCTAAACCGAGTTTTTCTGAATTTTTTTCAAAATGATTGTTTCTGCCATGAACGTAATGTTTCCATAAAAACTGTACATCTTATAATTTTTAGAAGTGTATAGGTTTATAAATATCCAGTCAAGAGCAAGATAGCGCACCCAGACACTCACACGTTTGACCAGCTCGAATGATCTGTGTAGTGAAACGCCCTCCTAAAACCAACTCAACTCTTCGGCGAGCCCCAGGTTCAAGCTCTACCTGAAAGATATTGATTCTTCAACTACGGCTTTAGAACCAACCAAACCTATTACTAAAAGTTGTATAAACTGCAATTTCAAACTTTCAAACTTAATGGAAAATCCTAGAGTGGATTTTTTTGTTAGCGAGCGAGACTTTTCTGTTAATCTGTTTAAGTCAAAACTTTTTGTTTATTATTTTGGGGCATCAAAGCAATTGCTACAAAAATAGTCCTACAGCGAAATCGCAAGTACAAAAGTTTCACAACTACTCTGTATTATTTATTGCTTTTGGTAGCCAGTAGCGAGTAGGCTACTGTTTAGATTTAGGCGTTTGAAATTATTCGTTTTGGTGGAATATTTTTAGTTTTTGTTTGGTTCTGGTAAAGTCTAGTGAGTTATACGTTTTTTTTTTTTGGGTGGGGTATGATTCAATGAATACTCTCGCTAAAGTCGGTGACACATATGACCTTTCTACCTTTTCTTCCTCTCACTCTAAATTCTTCCGAATGCCTAATTGCCTATCTCTCTACACCAGTTGAAGATGCGGTATCTATTAGTTATTTTATTTATTTTATCTTTATATTTTTTCTTCTGACTCGCAGGAAAGCGACGGAGGTGCTAATACGTAGGGCAAGCAATTACCCCGACCTGCTTCCGGAGATGCCAAGATTTTGCGGTCTGGTTCATTTTTTTTTTTTAATAGTTTATTTTGGTTTTATAGAGATATGATTAAAATTTAGAACTACATACCAAGACCGCAAACTAGGAGGGAGTGTCATAAAGTGTTTATCCCAAGAACATAGCAGAATTTCGCGAGTTGGTTTTGAATTCAAACCTTGTCGATCACAGTCACGGCACTTGAGCCACTCCACCACGCTGCCGACTAATATGTTCTTTTTCATTGCTAAATCTCTGTTGTATTTTGTGATAAGTTTATTATTTCTCGCTTTGCTTGATGTGCCGTTTCTCGTTTTCGCTGTGTCGGGCACAGCACCCTACTTTACTTCATTTCTTCACAAGATTGTTTGAGCACAAATTTTTTAAGCAGCAACTGTGCTTCCAAATCACAAGATATCTTCCATCTCGTGTTAAACTGCCTTGTTTGATTCTTCACGCCTGGCCAACTGTATTCATTCTTTCTCTCTAAAAAAAGACACTTTAGTATTCATTGATTGCCTTTGGTTTGGTTATTTTTTCTGTTATTGAATTGATAAAGGGCGAGAAACGAAGTAGGCAAATGCGAATAAATTTTGTTAAAAAATTTAACTGTAAACTTTCAACAAGTTGAACCAAGTTATCCGCTGCGTTGTACGGTACGCGGCAAGGCTTTTTTTAAAGGTTATTACACTGGACTTTTCTTTTTAAGGCTTCCAAAAGTTAAAATATGGGCAGGACCAGAATGAAAGCCTTTACTTTCACTCGATCTGATATTTTTATCAAGTTTCTAGGATTTTAAGGGAAATCTAATCCACTGCTTTGGTATCTTCCCATCTGCACCCTCCCTTTTTAAAAAGGGCAAATTTTCCCACCAGCACCACTGGTTTAATTCCATTGATTTAAACTCTTATTCCAACTCCAGGTATTTTACTGTGACCCAAGATCAGACTCCGATCTGACTCAATTTTAATAATATTGCATATATATCCTAAACTAATGTTGCAACAATAAACATATTGGTCGAAACTTACTAATTAATTAGCCATGATATAGCAGCATATTCTAATTGGGGGCTTTTTTTTAACCATAATATTTAAACAGCTTATTGCACTAAATTTAATGTTCCCATTATATAGTATAAATATTCTTTTCCATACAAAGTATTAGCACAATGGTGTCACGTAAAAAATTTATCCAAAAAATAATAATAAGTGATGCTTATTTGCTTCCTATTTATACACGGAAGAAAAAACAGAACTCACGGGAAAGTGACGTCATAAAATAAGTTCTAATTGAAAATTTTTTTATGATTATCTTTGGTATGGAATCTATTTTTTCTGTACCTACTAATCACCTTCACAACTACTCTTCATTTACACCACGTCACTTGCTGGTTAGTAGAGATATCCAAAATTTTACCAGTACAATAGTACCCTAGTACCCAAAAAGCTGTTCAGTAGTTACACTACCACACTAGTACCCAAAAAGCTGTTCAGTAGTTACTCAATAATTTTATTATTTTTATTTAACTTTTTTATGGTTTATTTTTCGTTTTATATACAGTGTTTAATACTTTATGCTGAGTTATATTAAGCTTTTAATATTTCATACATTAAGATGAGCGTTCTAAATTTAATATACAATAGATTTAAAACCTGATTGGGGTAAGATTGCAAATATAAAGTATTCAGTAGCACATGTCCAAATCCCACTGCTTTCAACGCACCGATTTCAAAACTTTAAACGCTCACAATCCACTATGAAAAAGTATAAATATTCTTAATATATACGTAGATACATAATAGTGTGACAAATCAAAAAAAAATGAAAAATAAGAAAAAAAGAAAAACTATATAACAAATATTGGATATGTACAGTATGTGAAGGTCGAATGACATAGACTGACGCTGGCGTATAAAAAGATTATACAATTAATTATATAATGTAAAACTTCAAGTGCATAAGTAATTAACGATCTTTCTTCAATTTAATCAAAACAAAACGTGATATTTAAACCAAAACTTAAAACAATATTTTTTCAATCAATTTTAAGTTTGGTTCTTTTTTTTGTGCACATTAATAACATGATTATGATTGATCGCTGTGACTTGGGAGTACTTTATGCTGAATTTGCTGCAGCCATTTATAATTGCGCTTTGCATTGTCCACTTGATGCACGTGAAGCATCATGCACTGTGGACACACAGCATTTGTTTTATCCCATACGAGCACTTGAATTTAAACTAAGTGAACTGAAAGTCTCGTATATTGAACTTAAACTGACCTTGAAGACTGAAACGGGGGCCCCTCTTTTTTTTTGGAAGTGGGCTTCCCATGATTGTAAGGCCATTACTGATTGTTCTTGCATGTGTTTTTATTGTTATATATTTATTATAATGTATATTATTCATGTGAAAAGTGGCCCCCTTATTTTTTTGCACCGGGTCTTCCCCAATTTTAAGGCGATCACTTGATTGTAACACCATCACTGATTATTTACAGGGAATCGAACCGTTTAAAATAACGTTCCGGTTCAGGTTCAGGTTTGGCAAATTTTATTTTTAAAGGTTCAGATCCGGTTCAGGTTCAGCAAAAAATTTTTTTTCGGGTTCAGTTCTGGTTCGGGTTCAACAAAAAATTTTTTTTCGGGTTTAGTTCCGGTTCAGGTTCAACAATTTCTTTTTTTAGGGGTTCAGTTCCGGTTCAGCTCCGGTTCGGGTTCGGAATATATATTTTTTATCTATTTCTTACAAGCGTTAGACTGTAAACACAATTTCTTACCTGATGTTATCATGGGCGTCCGCAGACGCGCTTCCTGGAGGAGTGATGGCAAACAGTCGGAAACACAAAAAATATTCTTAAAAAGGGTTTTTAAAAAAATTCTGGTACAAGTTTTAAAAAAATTAAATTAAACTAATTCACCGGCATGGGTCTTGGTTGTAAAAACCAAGTCTTACCAATAAATTTATAGTAATGATCTTGCGAGCGCCAAAAGCGGAAACGGAAGTTTTTTGTTCTTTTGCGATCTCAAAACTTTCTTATAGATTGCGTTTACATGAGTTTATATAGATCTTTCTTCGACTACCCGCTGATACACCTGTCTAAGAATTTTTTGATAATTTTTTAGTGGCGGCCCTCACGCAGAAGGTTTGCTAGTTATGAAACGTCATTAAGGTTCATTTCTACTACGAGCGTAGATTGGAGTATTCTTTGTCTCTTTTAATGATTTTTTTGCTTCGTTTTTCCTTTAAGCGCGGAAAGAAGTAAAAAAAATTAATAAAACAAAAAATACTTCGTTTAACATTTAGTCATTCAAGTTTATAATAATAAAAAATTGACGCATAAAGGCTCTTTTCCCACTATGAGCGTGGAATGGAGTACAGTGGCGAGCAAAAAAGTAAGATATTTTATTTTATTAAATTTTTTAAAAATAAGTTAGTTGCAATTGAATTATATTTCTAAAAAAAAATAAATTAACATTGGATTTAATATAATTTTTTGTGCTCTTTTAATGATATATTACTTGATATATATTAATATAATTCAATTTTAACAATGATATTTTTAAAAAATCTTAAAAAATAAAAAAGTCTTACTTTTTTTGTTCGCCACTGTACTCTTTACTTGATTTATTGACTTTATTTGCTTCACTTAGATTTTAAGCGCGGAAAGATGATCAAAACAAAGAATGCTCTATTCCACGCTCGTAGTGGAAACGAGCCTTAACTTTTAGAAGTTTTTAATGCATATTTATGTATTATTTTGTAAAATTTGAAATTTAAAAAAGCGTGTCCCCCTTTTGGTTCTCCTGGCGCACGTTCATATATCTAGTGAACATATTTTTTCTTCATTTCTCGGCTGATAAAGTCGTTTATGACGTTTCTTTATTGGCACACAAGTGCTCAAACAAATTGTGGCAACTTTAAACGGTAACATTTAATTTAATAATTACAACTAGAAATAAATTAAAAATTAAATCAGTTTGTTGTATAAGATTTTTTTTTTCTTAAAATAACTGAAATCAAGCTTTGCAATTTTGTATATTGATCACTGCTTGCTTACAAACTGGTACTAAGAACTTGCTGCTTTTTATTTTAATAAGTGTATAGCGACGAAAGGGTAAAAATTAGGTATGGGTCCAATTGTTTAAAAAAAGTCTTAAATTCAAGCAAATTCAAATTTACGGGAGACAATCATTTCTCAATTCGTAAAACCAGCAAAATTGTTTCTCAACATTTGATTAAAGACTTTTTCGATAAACACTAGCTTGATATTGGCAGAAAAATACTCTGGCTCCTCCATAATGTTTTGTTTGCCAAGCTGTCTAACTATTGGCGACCAAAACTATTTAGTTTTAACTCAAAGTCAGATTGTGCTACTAAATTTTGTTTGCAGGGTTAACTTATACATATATGTAATTTGCTTATAGTTTCTCGGTTGCATTCTACATAAAGATAACTGACGCAAAACTTTTGTAATGAACCAGCAAATACGTGGTTCATGCATTAAAAGTTATTTGTCCTGTTGCTACAATTTTGGTAGGCCTGAAAGTTAACAAAAATTTAATTTTAACGTAATACTTGATAAATGAAAAAGCACGCTAGATAAACGTTGTTTACATACAGGTTCGAGTATTGGTTATTTTACCATACATTTCAACATTGAATCTGCAAATTAATAAATCCGACAATATCATACATCAAATCAATTTAATTGCCCCCTAAAGAAATGCTGAAAACCATTTTTTGTTTAGTAAATAATTACCAACAATCAACGTGGATTTAACATTATTAAAACTAGTTAAAATATACGAGATTAACATTAAAAAATAGCAAACAAACTCAAAACAACCTTTCTGGTAGAACTTTTATTTTTTTTAAATGTTAAGATTTACGTTACTTCAGGTAAAATGCTTACCAAACTTAATTAATTTTTAATAACATTACAAATATTTAAACATTATTTTGTAGCATTAATTTAACGATACCTACTTAAAGTTTAGTTAAAACACATCTGTTAAATAAAGTAATGCTTTGACAAAGGTTAATCGAACTTGACAATTTTTCCTACTCCGTAAACAATTTAAAGTATAACAATAAATTTTCTTTACCATTGAACATTAAAAAAAAATGGACAATATGAACGAAAAATTTAACATTAAATTAAGGTTTATATTTCATCTGTGGAGTCTTGTTCCAACCTAAATAAGTAGTTGTTTCGTACAAGCAATACGTTTTCGAGCATATTCGAGTCCATTCTTGAGCGTTGTGGAGACAAAATAAATTTTAAGCTGGAGAACGCTCTTTCCACGCTAACTTGTGTGGCTGGCACTCCAAATAATAAGGAAGCAAGTATTTACAACTTTGGAAATTGGTTCTTTTGGCTTCTCCAATACTTCAAAATGTTTTGATCTTTCTTTATCCGTGGCTCTTGTTGAAAAGTCTTTAAGTCGTTGCTAATGTCTAAAGAGCACTTTGCAACCTGTAAAGTTTAAAACTTGCTTCAGGAAAATTAGTTCTTTTCATAATTTTATAAACCATAAATGAGATAATACAGTAGGTCTACAACAAATGTTCATTAAACCGAATTTTAGTCATTTTGCATAAAACCATACAGCAAAAGATCTTCCATTCTTTTTTATTTCATCTCCATATTTATCCTCCTGACTCGCAGGAAAGCGACGGAGGCGCTAATACATAGGATAGGCAATTTTCCCGACCTGCTTCTGGAGATGCCAAGATATTGCTGTCCGCTTGTAATTTAATAGAGACATGACTGTAATTTAGAACTGCTTGCCAAGACCACCAAGTAGGGGAAAGTGCCGTAAAGTGTTTTTCCCAAAGGCACAACAGAATGGCGCGAGTAGGTTTTGAACCGAGATCATGTTGATCATAAGTACGGCGCTTTAACCACTCGACCACACTGCCGTCATTCTACTTGGTCATAGCCGTACCTGGCGGGGGGGGAAGAGGGCAATTGCCACCTCAACTTTCCAAGATTATTTTTCGGGCAGTGACAAGAAAATATTTGGGCAAAACCAGAATTTTTGGGCAACGAAAAAATACTACCAAATTTTGCTGAAGAGCTTTTTTTTTTTGAAAACATTTTGATTTTGGGACAAAAAGTGAGAAAGATGAGACTGATTTCAAGTGAAGACCTTTTTTTTAGAGAACACCATGATTTTAGGACGAAATTTGGTCTTTGTCCGAGAATCTCAGACAATTTACTAGAAAATCAGGATTCGGGCAAATGTCACAAAATTCGGGCAAAACTTTATTGCCCTCCCCAATTTTTTGAGCTGGTACGAGTATGCGATTGGTCACAAAGTCGCCACAACGATAAAGAGGTCGTATGAGTAAACTAAGCGAAACCAAATTTAAGAAAATTTATTCAAAAAACGACTGTAGCACTATGTTGATCCTGCCAAAGAAATCAAAAATAATTCTTTGAAAATAAAAATGCTACTATTTAAATTACTAGTTGCGTGTATCAATAATGTCAGGCCAAATAATTTGAAGCAAGAACAAAAGATGAAGAACAAAGTTCGTAAAATTATGGAGTTTACTTTAGTTTAACAAAACAAAATTTTGGCCTAGGTAAATACAATAACAGCTAAAAAAATAAATACCTTTTGTTTTGCTGATTCCAATTCATGCGCCTTTAACATCACTTCTAAATCATCATCGTCGTTGCCGGAGTTGCGTAAATCGGGAGATATCCGATTTTGATCGGTAAAATTTATACTTTGAGATTTTAAGTTTTGCAAGCTAATCCAGGTATTTTGAAGATGAGCTATAGCTGATGTTTTTTCTTCCTCGTTCAACAAAACTTTATATCTAGGATCCAGAAAAATGCATGCCACAAAGACATCATTTTCCAGTAACGCCAATTCGCGTTTTTTTATAGAAGACAGCAATAACTGCGAAAACTCTGTTGGTGATGCCTTTGAAATTTCTAATTTGCACCTTAACCAAATTCCATAAAAGTCACCCAACGTAAGATGTTGTTGCTGTAAAGCCTTGGCGGCTTTTCGGGCTGGTTCAAGAGCTGTCACGATTTCGGAAAACAAATTCCATTGTGACTCCAATAGATGCAGTTCAGCATTGGAGACGGCCATTTCTTGGCAGAAATCTTTTAATGAAAGTAGTCGCTGGAGCATATCACAAGTAGAATGCCAACGAGTTACACAATCCAAAATAGGCTTTTTTCGTTTTAATTTTTTCAAAATTACCATAATAGATGGATTTCTTAAAATTTTACACACATGGCGGGCTTTAGCAATGTCGCTTTTTAAAGAAGATTGTTTTAAAGCATCGTCTACAGCTAATTGTAGGGTATGCGCGGCGCAGCGAAGACCTCGAAGCATTGGGCGGCTAGTAGATTCAACAAAATCAAACGCTGCTAAACTTTCAAGCAATATTTCAATATTAAAGGCCGAAGAATCAGTCGCCTCGCATTCACTGTCCTCATCAGAGTAAACATCGTTTTCAACATCGCTATTGGATGAAGCAGCTTGGCTTGTCCCAGGAGAATCCTCATCAGCAAATGCGTTTTCTTTAAGTTGCTCATTTGATAGTAGTTTTACAGATTTTAGCATGTTAGCGCCATTGTCAGTCGTAACAGTATAAATCTGACTTATAGAAATTTCATATTGCTCTAAAACATCTGCCACGGCGTTTTTAATGTATTCAGCCGTGTGGCGATGGGTAAGTTCTTTCATCGCTATTGTCCTCAGAGTAAGCTTTCCATTTTTTATGAGCTGAATGTTGATACCTAAAATAGCCCTGTCCATTCGTGTCGCTATGTCTATTTTAAGTGAAATAAACTTTTCACGAATATCTTCTTTAATTTCTTTTTTTATTTTGCTCGCTAGCATGACAACTTCTTCGCGAATATTTTCTGCGTTGATGCAAATTTTATTTCCACTGTCGGAGAGCGCTTGCGAAATTGGATTTAAAAGTTTTCTAAACCCTGAATCTTCAACAATTTTAAACGGTCTTCCATTCACAGTGACCATTTCCAAGCAAGCAGTTCTTAATAAATGAGCATCGATTTTTACTCGAATTGTTTTAAAGAGTTTTTTATCCAAAGTTGTTTGACAACAAGATAAAGCATTTTCAGACAAAGATTCATTAGCATTTTTATGTATTTTCTTAGATTTTATTGATAGATTAATGAAATATTTTTTTTTGTATTTTTTAAAGCACTCCTGATGAAATCTTTTTACGTGTCTTTGTAAATTAGATGCGTGGTTTCCACGAAGAGCTGTGCCACAGTCATCAATTTGACACACAGATGAATCGGTCGATATTTTATAAATGAAAAACTTTCGAATATTACTCAATTGCGTGCGCGGCATCTTTTTTAATATTAACATAAATTACCAGATTTAATATAGAATATCAGTAAAAAAACTGAAAAAAATTATGCGTAGTATTATATTAAACATTTAGCATATGTCTACTATGAAATTATAGCACAAAAAGTAAACCTGTTTTGTTATACGGAAATAAACCCAAATTAGAAGTTGAATTGGTAAGGTTGTTTCGCAAGTTCCGTAAGAGCTGATTTAAATATACAGTAGAATGCCGATTATCTAAACTAATTAAAACCAGGCGTGGTTCGGATAACTTTTTTTTTCGGATAATCGAACAATCACTTATTTAGTTTGGTTTTAAGTTTACCACTCTTTTCGTCGCTGCCAAGTTTTTCATCCTTTTTAGAAGCAGAAGCTGCGTTGAATGACACTCTGTCGTTCACACCATGCTATGGCGTTGTAACCACCTTAGCGTTCGGATAACCGGCGTTCAACTGTGGCGCAGTATCGTGGCAATATTAAAGAAAAAGCTTTCACAACGAAAAAATTATTGCATCCCCTACATCAAATTTTATCAATAAAGTAAAAGGTTGGTGGTTTTGCAATTAAAAACAGCTATTATTAATGCAAAAATTCTAGTTAAATATCATCCAATTTTATAAACTTTTGTTTATTAAAACTTCTTTAGATACTATAAATAAAAAACAAAAACCGATGACAGTCAAACAAAAAAATGTTTGTTATTGAAGACGAATATTTTTTAATGGTAAAAAAATTTTTGCGCTTAATCATCATCTGTTTTTGGGTTTTATTTATGGTATCTGAAGAAGTTTTAATAAACGAAAGACTAAAAGAAATACAAATGAATTAAAATAAATTCTGGCGTTATCTAATCAATGCAAAGTTAAAAAGTAAAAATCGTAACTATTATGAATTGCAATCTCCATACTGACAAACAACTCAACCTTTATCTCTTCAGTCGAAAATTTTAGAAGCACATTTCAGACAAAAACTCCCAAGAGGTTTTTACGCACGAGTTACTTTATCAAAACGTTTATGACGAAATACATTATTCAGGCAATAAAAAGTTTGAGTCAGCCAAATCTTCACTAAACAATTTTAAGAGATAAATTTTTGACGTAAAGTTGAAGCAAACATTGATGCAAATGAAAAATTTATGTAATCCAATTTTCACTGCTATAGTATTTTTAAATAAGCCTAAAAACTATGAACAGCTCATCCCGAATCAACCTTACTGCAAAAGTGAAGGTCTTTTTAGATTTTAACATGCAAATTCGAGCCTAATAAGAAGCTGAGAAATAAGAGAAAAGCAGTTAGCTTACAAAATATTACTTAAACTTCACGCTACAAGGCGAAGGTTAATAGCTTCTCTTCCTAATCTCAACAAATTTTCTTTAAAAAATTTTGTTTTTTTGAAAAATCAAAAATTAATTAACTTTATTGCATTGCTTGCTCAACATTATTTTTTACTCAATCTCGACTGTTAGGGATACCATCATGCTAGTGAAAACCATTTGAGGCAACTATAAGTTACACTGAATTCGAATCATTCGATAAGTTTACACTGCTTTTTTATTAAACTTCTCCACGCAACTAAATTTCAGTCGAGTGGCTTCCCAACAGCCTGCACTGTGCAGCTTTGATTTTTTAATGGCGTCAAATAATTTTGCTTCACCTACGATAGTTTCACTATGTTTGCTACGTCTCTATAGTAATATGTATTTTTTTAAAAGTATGGCACTGTAAAAAGCTTAAGAACAACTGCTTTAGCATATATTTAAAATTTCGCTTTCTTTATCTAGCCAGTGACATGTTTTTGCTTTAACTTCTCGCCTGAAAAAGTCGTTTATAACGTTTCTGTATTGCCACACAACAAGTATCGTGACCAAAAAAATTGCGGCAACTTCAAAAACAAAATGTGATTCTGATTCTTCTACAAATAACTTTAAAATTAAAATTTGAGCATCAAACGGTCGAACCGGATCCATTTAAAATAAAGTTCCGGTTCAGGTTCGGGTTCAGCAATTTTTTTTTCTACGGGTTCAGCTCCGGTTCAGGTTCAGCAAATTTTATTTTTAGGGGTTCAGTTCCAGTTCAGGTTCAGCAAATTTTATTTTTTCGGGTTCAGTTCCGGTTCGGGTTCAAAAAATAATAACGGTTAATACGGGTTTACGGATCCGGTTCGGGTCCGGTTCGACACCCTGGTTATTTATCTGACAGTTTTCAATTGTTTGCTTTGATAGATGATATTTTCTTGTTCATCAATGACCTGATCGAGCGTTAATGAATAAAATCTGCACACGATGTTTCGTATTATCTCCCGCATACGTAAAGAACTCAGACTAAAAAACATTAAATATATGATGTTATTTGATAAATTCGTTTAAATTTATATTTCTCTTGAATGAGTTCGGTTATAATTTGAAATGTTGTGTAAACAATAATTGTGTTTCTGTTTGCTTGAGAAAAGTATAATCAAGAATAAAATTTATTTTGTTGTTTGTTCTTACCTAATCTTCAATTCTACTAATTATTTGCTTTTTACACCAAGGCTGGCACGAGTTTGCCATCTTCACAACAATGCATCATCAACTCCAGTGGGCAACATTGATTTTTAAAAACTTGCAGGTTATCAGTTTTGTAATTGAAGTTAATTAACTTTCAAGCTGGCCACTTAATAGTTAAAAGTTAATTTTCTAACTATTTCTGTTTGTCACAGAAAAAAAAATAATGAAAACAATAAATGCAGAAAAATAGTTTTCAAAGTTTATCTATAAACAACAAACAATCTTTACTTTTTTAATTTTAAATCAAACTTTCCTAACCGAGTTTTTCTGAATTTTTTTCAAAATGATTATTTCTGCCATGAACGCAATGTTTTTTTGGAAACTATACATCTCATAATTTTTAGAAGTGTATAGGCTCGTAAATATTCAGTCAGGGGCGAAATAGAGCACCCAGACACTTACCTATTAGACCAACTCAAATGATCTGTGTAGTGAAACGCTCTCCTTCAGCCAACTCAACTCTTCCGCGAGTTCCAAGTTTAAATTATTAACTGATAAGATATTGATTCCTCAACTACGGCTTTAGAATCAACCAAACCTATTATTAAAAATTACATAAAATGTTGTTTCAAACTTTCAAACTTAAAGTGAAATTCTACGGTATATTTTTCTGTTTGCGAGCAGGACTTCCCCGTTAATCTGGTCCCGTCAAGAATTTTTGTTTATTGTTTGGCGTGTCAAAGTAATTGCTACAAGAAAAGTCCAATCAGCGAATCACAAATAAAAAAGTTTTGCGACTACTTCTCTGTATTATTCTTGCCTTTTGTAGCCAGTAGTGAGTACTGTTTAGATTTAGATGTTTAAAATTATTCGTTTTGGTGTTTTAGGTTTTTGTTTAATTCTGGGAAAGTCTGGTGAGCTATACGTTTTTTTTTTTGGGGAATGACTTAGCGAATACTCTTGCTAAAGTTGGTGCCACATATGACCCCTCCATCGTCTCCTCCTCTTATCTCTAAATTCCTTCGAACGCTATCTCTTTACACCAATTGAAGATGCGGTATCTGTTATTTATTTTATTTCTATATTAATCTTCATGACTTGCAGGAAAGCAACGGAGGCGCTAATACATAGGGCAAGCAATTACCCCGACCTGCTTCCGAAGATGCCAAAATATTGCTGTCCGCTTGTAATTTATTCATTTTATTTTGGTTTTTTAGAGAACCGATTGAAATTTAGAGCTGCTTGCCAATACCGCCAAGCAGGGAAAGTGCCGTAAAGTGTCTTTCCTAAGAACACAACAGGATAGCGCGAGTAGGTTTTGAATTCATACCATATCAATCGCACTCACGACGCTTGAGCCACTTCACCACGCTGCCGACTAATCTGTTTTTTTTTTCATTGTTAAATCTCTATTGTATTTTATGAGAAGCTTGTTATTTCTCGCTTCGCTTGACGTGCCGTTTCTCGTTCACCCTGCGTCGGGCACAGCACCCTACTTACACGATTGTTCGAGCCCAGATTTTTTAAGGAAGCAACTGTGTTTCCAAACCACAAGATATCTTCTATCTTATGCTACACTGCCTTGTTTTGATTGTTGCTGAATGACGTTACCAGCAACATGATACTGCAAGCCTGGCCAGCTGTATTCATTCTTTTTCTCTCTCTATTCTGAACCTTTGGTCCCGTCCTTGGCAATTTTCTTGATTAGTGGGACTCCATTTAGTTGACTTATGCCTCTATCTCAAGAAATTAGCAAGGTAAATAAAAATCATTTTAGAAGAGTATGAGGGATAACTTTTGAAATTTTATTAAGGCCACGAAGTTAGCACACAAGCGATTCTCTGCAAAGGACTTTTTTACCGTAAAAATTGAACTTGACTATTTGTTTTAGTTAACGTTTCCAAGCTTCATATTTATTGGTTGTTAATTGCCGACAGCAAGGCCAAACCGGAACTTTCGTATTTGTTTTAATGTAAACCGTAAACCCGAATTTTCGTACTGTAGAAGACTATTGAAAAGTAGACTGTTTGAATTTATTTGTCGTAGTTGCAGAAGATATTTGGCAGTAAAAACAATTTAAAAACGCAACCATCGCATCACATCGCAAGCATGGCATCACATCATCGCAATCATTGCATAATTCGGATCACATAGTATCATTTGGATCACATCGCATTGAAATTATATTTAAATAAAACTGTATTCCTCTTTTATTGGTGCGCATTTTAAACGTTTTCAAATTTGCTACAACAAAGAAAATTTTAATTTGTTTTTTAATTCCAAAGAAACTTTAAAAAATGTTTTTGAAAGAAGTGAAAGACAAGACAAGAAAGAAAATGTCTGCCAAAGGAAAGACTTTTGAAGATCTAGAGGAGCATCTTGGGGAACTCTATGCTAAAGTTGATTGTTTAATAGCTGATAATGAAGACGTATTTTTGATTAAAGCGAACATTTCGTCAGCTAATAGTGCTTGTGCCGAGATAGAACGTTTAGCTTTAAAAGAGACGAATGAAGAGAGAAGTTCTTGGAGAACACTTTAAAACAGCATCACGCCTATAGGTCTGCCTTTGAAGAGCGAGTTTCTGTATATCTTTTAGGTAAGATGTCAGAAAAGGAGGTTTCCAACATTGTCTTCGCCCCATGTACATTGAGATCTCGCACATCAGCAGGAAAGAGAAGTAGTAAGAGTAGCTCTCAATCGAGCAGTGCATTGAAGACAAAATTAGTAGCTAAAGAAGAACTTGCCAAGTTGAAATTACAACATTTAGAGCAGAAGCAACGCCTTGAAACAGAGATGCAAGAAGAAATGAACAGGCAACAAGAAGAAATGAACAAACAAATAGAACTAATGAAAAAAAAATGAAGAAGAAAGCTGAAGAGAAAAGGTTTAGTCTAGAGTTGCTTCAAGCACGTCAAGGGTTTGAGTAAGTATCTCTCGAGCGTCAAGTTATAGAAAAAGAAGTGGAACGCGGAGGTTATTTACCGCCAGAGGAGAAAATGCGCAATTTCAAGAGTCCCAAGTTAAGTGGGATTTGCATATCTCTAATTTTCCAACCTTTGAGAATCAGGCTCGATTAGAAGGACCAGATCACAACACAGTTCTGAAGTATATTTCATCAGCATCGAATCAACCAGAAGCTAGCGTAAATTTAGCGCAACCAGCCTCTACCTTTATGCCGTTATGTACAAAAGTTTGTTCAAGTGAAAAATCTTCCTAAAATCGAGATTTTAAAGTTTACTGGAGACCAAACCAATTATATTCGATTCATTAAAACTTTCAAAGCGAATGTAGAAAGTGTAATTAAAAATTCTAATAGACGTTTGTTATTGTTAATTCAACACTGTGAAGGCGAGCCGAAAAAGCTAATAGAGTTCTGTTTAATGCTAGACCCACAAAGAGGTTATTTGCATGCAAAGTCAATTTTAAAGAATAACTTTGGAAGAAAGAATCAGATAGCAAGAGCATTTATTGACAAGCTGCACAGCGATACTAAGATTGACACTAATAATGAGAATGGTCTAGTTAACTTAGCTCGTGATCTCGAAGAATGTGAACTTACCTTTAGAGAATTAAAACTTCATTCTTACATTAATAATTTTGAAGCTATTGGTTAAAGTTATAAAGCGATTACCGTACCCCTTGCAAAATCGTTGAGTTCGTATAGCTGCGGAACTTGCGAAAACAGGAGAAGAACCGACAATTGTTGATTTGGTAAAATTTGTTAAAGATGAAGCAGAAATTGTAAAGTTATCCTACGCAAGATTTGTTGCTCAAAAGCCAAAGGGCTTCAGGAGATTTGCTACTCATGCCACCGGAGTAGAAGAGAAATTAACTAAAACTAAAAGATGTTATTTGTGTTTCAGAAATCATTATCTACGGGATTACTTCGAATTTCGTCGGAAACCACTCGACCAGAGGATCGCATTCATGCGACAAAATAAATTGTGTGACTATTGTTTTAAGCAGGGACACATTGCTCGGTTTTGCCAAAACGATGGTTTGTGTATGGTGGAAGGATGTCAAAGGAAACATCATCATTTATTGCACCGAGACTGGAAGCCTCCGCACGCAGAAGAAGATCAATCACACGCTACTACGTCTAATCCAAGTACAGTTGGTATGACGTCGAGTGTTTCAAAGGAATCAAGTCCGAATCAAGTATTTTTAAACGTTGTTCCCGTACGTATTTATTCCAAAAAATCTTGTGTTGATACGTTGGCATTTTTGGATCAAGGTTCTACGACCACTTTGTGTGATGGACGTTTGCTCGAGAACCTTGGAATTAGTGGAGAAAAGACGAGCTATTCTATTACAACAGTGAACCAGACTTCCGAACGACCCCATGGACGAAAGGCTAAGTTATTAATATCGGCAGTTACAAGTAATAAAACTATTGAACTAAAAAATGTCTACTGTGTTGATAAGTTACCAATGCGACCTAATCCTAAATAACTGAAGATGATTTGATTCGTTGGCCGCATCTGCAAAGATTGGAACTGCCAGCTGTAAGAGCTCAAAAAGTCCAACTTCTTATTGGTGAAGACAATCCGGAACTCTTGACGAACGCCATGGAAGAAAAGAAGATCCGTTTGCTGTTAGAACAATATTGGGTTGGTCGTTATTAGGCGGTACTGTTGATAAGTCTAACCACAACTTAAACGTAAATTTTGTCAGAAAAACCAATGATCTGTTACAAAAACAAGTTGAATGTCTGTGGAAGCTGGATAACGTGCCTACTTTGTCTTGTCTAGGTGTAGGTAAGTCAAAAAATGATCGATACACAATGAAAAAATTGGAAGAATCGCAGCAATATAAAGACGGTCATTATTAAGTTGGATTGTTGTGGCGTCCAAAGGCACCAAAATTGAAAAGTAATTATCAACAAGCTTTACAACGACTTCAAACTCTGAAACAACGAATGCAGAAGGATGAAAGATTTCGTAATATGTAAACTACTAAAATGGAAAGTTATATTGCAAAGGGATATGCAAGACCGCTCACCAATCAGGAGAAATGTCGCGATGCTGAAGACTGTTGGTATCTGCCGCATCATGCAGTTTTTCATCCAGGCAAATCAAACAAGATAAGAGTCGTTTTTGATTGCGCAGCTCGTCAACACGGAACTTCATTAAACAAACAGTTATTACCCAGACCAGACTTACTAAATAGCTAAATAGAAGTTCTCTCTCGTTGCAGATATAGAAGCCATGTATCATCAAGTCCGCGTTGATCCAAAAGACCAAAGATATTTGAGATTTTTGTGGTGGCCGGCCGGAAATACTTCAATTTCACCGTTAGAATACTGCATGACTGTCCATGTATTTGGAGCTACATCATCTCCCACCTGTGCGAACTATGCTATGCAACAAACGGCTAAAGATAATGCACATTTGTACTCTGACGAAGTTGTCCAAACGGTTGCAAAAAATTTTTGTATGGATGATTGTTTAAAGTCTCTTCATTCCGTCAATGAAGTAATTACTCTCAGCGTTCAACTAACTAAATTGTTAAAGAAAGGCGGGTTTCATTTGACTAAGTGGTTGAATAATTCTAAAGAGGTTTTAACAAAGATTTCACAAAGCAAGTAAAAGCAATATAATTCTTAATATTACTAAAATTGGCGATGGTGTACAAAATGTTCTTGCAGTAGAATGGGACTTTGAAAATGACTGCTTTCGGTTTAATGTGAACATCAATCAAAGACCATTGACACGAAGAGGTGTCTTGTCCGTGGTAAGTTCTCTTTTCAATCCTCTTGGATTTGCTGCACCTGTCGTTCTTAAAGTAAAGTTGATTCTTCAGAATTTATGTCATCTTGGTCTAAACTGGGATGAACCGATACCTAATCGCCCTCCGATGCATGGAAGAAGTGGATAACAAAGTTTCCTCAAATTTCATGTCTTCAAATAAATCGATGTTTTTTAGATACCTCTCTGGCGAATCGAACCCGCATCACACTTTGTACTATTTCAAAACAATTAACTTGTTCAAAGAAAACTATATAAGACTTAACATTTGAAGCAAAAAAGGAACTGAACACGAGGAAAGCGAAACAAACAGAGCACGAGGAAAACGTGCAAGTGCATTTCTTCGCTGACGCATCATAGGGCGCCTATGGAGTCGTCGCGTACTTACGAGTTAACAGCACTTGTGATAAAGTTTCATGTAATTGTCTAATCAGTAAAGCTGGACTCGCTCCAATAAAGTCTACGTTGATACCTAGATTAGAACTAGAAGCAGCTACAGTTGGAAAAGTCCTTGGCCAGTGCGTGCAATACAAAAGAAAAAATGCTTCAGCGGGAAATCAATTCATGTGCGAAGTTCCAAATGCAGACTGACGCCAAATAAACCCACATATAATTTTACAGGTGTAGACTATTTCGGACCATTTTTTGTGAAGCAAACAAGAAGCCACGTAAAACGATAGGGTTGTATGTTTACATGTCTTACAACCAGAGCGGTGCACATTGAGGTAGCCCCCACACTCTCTACAGATTCATTCATTAACGCTTTAAGAAGATTTATCGGAAGACGAGGTAAACCGTTTGAACTATATACTGATAATGGAACAAATTTTGTTGGTGCAGAAAAAGAACTTCGTGAGCTCTACAGAAATTCAATTCGTCCGTAATTCAGAAACATTTATTACAAAGGAATATTCAGTGGCACTTCAACCCTCCTTACGCGAGTCATATGGGAGGAATTTGGAAACGTTTAATTCGGTCAGTGAGACGCATTTTAAAAAATTTAATGATGCAACAAACAATTTCAGACGATGGCCTAGTGACGCTACTGGTTGAAGTCGAATCTATCCTCAATTCCCGTCCTTTGACGCCAGTTACCATGGATCCAGAAGCTGATGTACCTCTAACCCCAAATCATTTACTACTATTACGCGAATCGCCGAATCTCCCTCCTGGAATATTTTTAGATAAAGACAACTATTTCCAAAACCTTGGCGTCAGACTTAATACTTATCACAGCAGTTTTGGCTTCGATGGAGTCACGAATATATACAAACATTACAGATTCGATCGAAGTGGCAAAAGGTCAAAGACAATTTTAAGATACATGACGTGGTTTTGGTGTACGATGAAAATTCACCAAGAGGCAAGTGGCCACTGGGAAGAGTTGTCGAGTTATTCCCAGACCGTCAAAATCGCTTACGCCAAGTTTTGATGAAGACTTCAAGGAGCACGATCCGACGACCGATTACGAAATTATATAAAATTGTAGACGCCGCTACTTAATATTTGTTTATTTCTTATAAGATTTCCTTTCTGTTTTTTAGTGTTATTGTTTGTGTTTGAAGCTTGTTGTGACGTGGGGTTGAATGTACGATGGGGTTCGTACATTGCGGAGGAATATGTTACAGCAAGCTTTACTTGAGTTTCGAACCGCTTTCTGTTATCTATGATTCTTTGTTCTTTAAGTTTAACCGCTTGAGAACTGGTGTTGGGCAATTCGTTTCATCCATGCACAGATGTGGTCTCGCTTCTTCACCGAATTGCGAGCGCGGCGCCGCTAAACAAACCGCAGATCACGTTATAACAGCGTGCCCTATACATCGGGCACCACATGGAGCACGAGGTCTATTGGTTTTGAATGACGAAACTCGATGCTGGCTTAACAACATCACTGCCAGCATTTGATTCAGGCAGTACAGCAGCCCGGAGTAGTAACAGGATAAACCATCGGCCCCAGTCCTGTTTGTGTCTGACCTGAAGTGGATACCTTTCCAAACGACGACGACGACGATGACGACGATTAAGCTTAAGTCTTATTTAATATTGTATTGTAGGGGAGACTGGGGTAAGTCGGGACAAATTTCCATTTTTGTACTATAAATCGGAAACAACATGAGCTATTTTAAAATAAAACTTTGGATAGAAAACTTTAAAAGCTAATAAATTAACATGAGCAGTAGGCCTACCATTTGTTTTCAAAATCGGAAAACACCCGAAAACAGGGTTTGAAATGACGCGTTCAAACCTTCCGACTTACCCCATACATGGGGTAAGTCGGGAGGGCTATGGGGCAAATTGGGACAGCTACCACATTTATCAAACATACACGCATAAAGGCGGTTTTATTAGAAAAATAAGAATTTAAAAGCAATCAACTGTACGTTCAACTGTAGGCTACTACTATTCATATATGCAACTGTAGCCTACATTGCGGACAACAAGAATAACACCTCTTTTTCCCATTGACCAATTTTCAGCAAAAAATTATTTCAACCAATGTGTTATATCAACAGGAAGCACCAATTGATTACGTTTTCTGGTGCTTTTAGTGTTCTTTACTGGTTCCGGTAACTTTGCAATCACATCTTTTCGTTGAAATGCTGCGATGTCAGTTTTGTTAATTTTAAACACTGGTACATGCAGTGGTGAATATTGGGTGAGGCAAATGAGGCAGTCGCCTCAGGCCCCCCCTTTTTTGGGGGCCCCCCCTCGAAAACAACATATACAGTTTTGGATTCGCTCAGAGGACGATTCGGAGTGAAGAACTTTTTTTTTTTTTTTTAGAGAACACTTTGATTTTGGGAGAAAAATATCCAAGCCCAGATCAGACCTCTTTTTTTTCTCAGACAACATGAATTTTTGAAAATTCTTGCCTCGGGCCCCTAAATTGGAATATACACCACTGGGTACATGTCCTACAATTTGAGACACTTTTTCAAGAAAAGTTCTTTAAAACTCATCTCCGTCAATAGTATCCACTTGGGCGATATATCTTACTTCTCGAGATTTTCCTTCCACTTTTACAACCACAAAATCGCCATCGATAACTTCGTCATCACTGTCTTCAGTGCATGTATCACTTTTCAGCACTAATTCTACTTTACTTTCATTTGTTAATTTCAAAAGCTTACTGTAGACCGCACAGCGAATTCCTCTCTTCTTGGCTTCAATTTCTTCAACTATGGGAAAGCTATCCGAGCCTTCCCCAATCACCGCTGGCTTTCCACACGTCTTATGGCTTTATAATATTTATTAAAGTTGAGATTTCGATATGAAGGTATAACAGGCTTCCACAAGCCAATGACCACAATTATTTTCTAAACACGACAGCTCAAACGGTGCAGCCAACGTACAACCAACGTTCAGCCAACGATACAACCAACGTGCAGCCAACGATGCAAGCAACGTTCAGCCAACGATACAACCAACGTGCAGCCAACGATGCAATCGCAAAACGAAATTTTCCCAAGTTTCGCTTGCGATCTACAAACTCACTCTTCGAACCAAACCAAATCACCGAACCACTTGATCACCAACGACTGAAAAGAATTAAATTTACCAACATCTCAATTTATTGTGTGCTCGCCACCTGTAAGTGAACCAATCAGATTTCATTAAAATCACTGCACGTGATCTGCCTATAAAGCAGTGAACGCAAACAATAGAATTAATTACGAGGTTTTAAAAAATACTTCTATTCAGTTAATTAACTTTTTCAATTACAGCGCGAGTTCTATTTTTATGATTTTAACATCATTATCAGAACTAACTTTACGAAATAGGGACTTTTTACTTTTTTTGTTTTCTTAATTTTTGTTCGACGATTTATTTTATTAACCACAATTTCATCTCTGACGGGGGTATTTGCCATAGCTCCAAATGTTTAAACAATTTCTCTTGTGCTCACTGTGCTGGTGATCACTCAACCAGTGATTGTTCTAATAATAATCTCAGTAAATGTGCTAATTGTGCAAAAGCTGGACTAATTGACCAACACAAGTCTTATGATCCAAAATGCCCTGTATATCGAGATGAATTTTTAAAGAGATACGACTTTCTAACAAAAAACTATTTGACAACTTAAATAGTCAAAATTGTGAATTATTCTTAAAACTTGGTATTTGGAATGTAAGATCTTTAAAAAACAAAGTTGTTGAAATTATGGAGTTATTAACAGACTTAAATTGTGACATTCTATTGGTGAGTGAAACATGGCTGTCAACAAAAACAAACTATGTTACCTCTCAACTTAAAGATTACGGTTATAAATTATTACACACAATAAGAAATTATGAAAATAAATGCAGAGGAGGAGTTGGGGTTCTTCATAAAATGGCTTCATAAAAATTATTTCTTCATAATATGGCATTTTATCATTTCTTCATAAAATATTTTATCATTTCTTCATAAAATGGCATCATAAAATGGCTTACAAGTCAAAGTCTGTATTTCTTGGCAAATATGACTCTTTTGAATACCACTGTTGTGTCTTTTCCCTTCATGGTAGGGTACAGTAAGGTAGTTTGATACTAAAGGTAATATGATACACCTACCCTACAGGATTCCAGAAAAGAAATTGAATGAAAATATCGTCATCAAGTGTTGCACAAAATAAAAAAATAACGTCCATGTTGAATTCTAAGCGCCTGTTAATTTGGAAAAGCTGTTAAGAGTAAAAGTGTAAATTTTGTAGGTTTTTGTAAAAGTTGTGGCCTACGCTTTATTGCTTCTTGTGTTGTCAGAAAGCGTGGAAAATAAAAAAAGCTTTTATCAGTTGTAAGAACATAAAAGAAAGATTCTTTTAATGGTAGTTTTATTTTTTAATCCCAACTCATTGTTTCAAAAAAAATAGTTTGAGTGCAAAATCAGAAAAAAGATATAATGATACATCAATGGGAAGGTAAATTGATACACGGTATCAAATTAGCTTCTTTTTGTTGAATACATATTTGCATAAATGTTTAGGTAAAACAAAGTTTCAAATAAAAAAACAAACCAGTGTAAGCAGCTAAAACTTATCCAATTACTTTATGTAAGTTTACAGCTTTACCTATTTTGTATTTTTGAGTTAGAATACTCTAATCATTTCGTGAAATGGCTTTATGCAAACTAGCATTTAACAAATGTTACCGGTATGTGCTTAATGCTTAGTGGTCGTGTTCAATAATGTTTCATTAGGGATATATACATAGGCTATATTATACTCTTATCTAATTAACATATAAGTTTTACTTGTAACCTGTGCAAACTCTTAGTTAGTTCACCCAGCAGCAACTAAACCTATATAGTTAACAGCAAGTGGTACTAGCAACTAGCAATTGTTTTAACCATAGATGTTGTAATAAACACACGTGGAATTGTTTGCTATAGGCCTAATGACACGTTATATTTTCAGCTGCAGATTTATTCTGTAATATTCAGTAAACTTTCCTATTTGTTGCTTTCAAATTTAAATATTTATTATTAACTTCATTACTGAGGTCTATTCTAGACAAATAGGTAGACCATGCCTTCAAAATATATTAAAAAGACCACCAGAAGTGTGCGATCACCAGAAGATGTTTTAGAAAAAGCTACGAAGTTAATTAATGAAGAAGGATTTTCATGTCGCAAAGCTGCTGATTATTTTGGGATTGATAAGATGACTTTAATGAGATTTAAGAAAAAAAAGGAAGCCAATCCAAATTGTGCAGTTGGATATAAGTCAACTGGCATAAAAAATAGAATTATTTCACCTGACATGGAAAAAGACCTTGCCACTCACATTGGTTACTTGGCAGGTATGTACTTTGGCTTGTCCTTAGAAAAATGCAAAGAGTTGGCATTTGAATATGCTGTGAAAAACAATGTTGTTGTTCCAGAGTCTTGGATAAGATGCAAAAAAGCTGGAACACCATGGTGGCTAGGGTTCAAAAAAAGACAAAATTTGTCTATATGTACACCTGAAGCAACATCAATTGGTTGAGCATCTGGATTTAATGAGGCTGTTGTTAAGGAGTATTTTAACAACCTTGTGAACGTTTTGGATAAACATCACTTCACGGCTGACCGAATATTTAATACTGACAAAGCAAATGGTGCTTCATTTGCACCACAAGACATTGTTTTAAAACTTCTGACTCCACTTGTTATTGGCGGTTCAGCCAGAAAGAGCAGTCAGCTACGATTTAATTATGACTTTAGTAAGCTTGATTTAGCTTAATCAATTGCTTGTGCCAAGAACTTCAATGCTTTGCCTATTTTGTTACTCCCATAAATTTGCTTTTTTTTAAAACCGCATTTCAATACTGCATAGTGGTTACTGTGTTTTGCAGCCTACATACAAATGCTTCAGAAAATGGATTTTCTTAACAAATTAAACTATGAAATATTAACTTTAAAACTTCTTGGATTATGAAAAACTTGTTTTTTTGAAGCAATATTACACATGTAACAATCTTTAAAAATTATTATTTTCTAACTATTGAGAAATATTTTAGCAAACTACAACAATTTTAACATATTTTGCTATATCTTGGGCATATCGGGGTCAAATAAAGCTTGGCATAAAAGTTTTGAAAATCTCTTTAGTTGAGATTTTGGGGATAAAGCTACAACCAACATGAAACTATTAAACAAAAAAACATGCTGCTCTAGAATGTGACTGGAGTTCAAATATGACTAGAGTCAAATTTATTTTTTTATAACAATTTACATAACGACTCACATATTACGTTAGGCAGGCTAGTACTTTTTTTTATGTAGGGTTGTAGGCTTTTTATCGGTATGTGTAGACTGTCTTTTTATATTTGTTCTTAAATTTTCGTTATGTTTGTTTGTTATGTTTGTTATATTTATTCAAAGTAATTGTGATGCAAAATTGGACGTTCTTTTTGCATGTCTGCTGAGAAAATTGCAGAGAATTGCTACTGAGTGTGCAAGTATTTATTTCATTCACATTGACTGCTGTTGGTGCTATTATTTTTATTAATAATAATGCTGTATCAATGTACCTTCAGCGTATCAAATTGCGTTTGACGAGTATCAAATTACCTTCCTATAAAGGTAATTTGATACGATTGAGTGAGTAATTTCAAAAAGTAATAACAAAAAAATATGACAAGGTGAAGTGCTCAAAGTTTTTTTGAAATGTTGGGAAAGAACCAAACTTTATTATAGACATAAATTTAGAGGTGTAAGTCTAACCATTTTTGCTTAAATGTCAAAAATGTCAAAATTGTATCAAACTACCTTACCTTCCCCTACTAAAAACTTATATGTCATTGTTATATATAGACTTCAAGATATTAGTACCTCATTATTTTTTGATGAATTTGTTTCATTTTTAGAAATAATTTGTTCTTTTGATGGTGATATTATACTTGGTGGAGATCCAAATATTCATCTTGACATTGCTCTTGATTGTGACACAAAGAAGTTCTTGGATATTTGTTACACTTTTAATTTACTTCAATTGGTTGACAGTATTACCCACAATAAAGGTCATCAGCTTGACTTTCTGATTACAAATAATAAAAAGATAATTAAAGATGTGTATCTTAATAATATTTCTCTCAGTGATCATTACCTGATTCAATTCAAATATTCAAATCAGATTAAAACATCCCCTCAATATAAAATAGTACATACTAGAAACTATAAGAATTTATATAGTGATTTATGTGCAGAACAATTAGTCTCTTCTCTACAACAATTAGATAGTCAAATCAGCACAAATGCAAGTCTTGATACTGTTATAGATTTATACCATGAGACACTAGCTAATATTGTTGAAAGGTATGCCCCTTTGAAAACCTTAAAAATTAAAAATGTACCAAAATCCCCTTGGTTTGATTATTGAGTATGCGGAATTAAGAAGAAAATGGAGAAAAGCAGAAAAACAGTTTAAAACATCAAATGATGCAGCTGATAAAAATATCTATATTAAATTGAGAAAGGAAACCACAAAACTTGCAAAGACTAAAAAGGTTAATTACTTTAGAGAAAAGATCAATAAATCTAGCAATTCACAAAGAGAACTATTTAGAGCAGTTCAGTCTTTAACAGACTCCATCAGTGTAAATCAGTTTCCTTCTGAACAACTATGTGACAAAACAATAGCTGAAAATTTTTCTAATTTTTTTGTTACAAAAGTAAACAGGATACACAATGCTTTACTCAAAAAGAAATGTGACTATCAAGTTCATTTTCCTCTTAAAAAAGTTGATGAAATTCAATCTAATTTTGTATATTTTGATAATTTCAAATTAACCTCTGAAGATGAATTATTAGAAATTGTTACTGATACTGGTATAAAATGTGGTTTTTCTGACCCATGTACAAAGTTTGTGTTAAAAGAATATTTATCTGTGTTCTTACCAATATGGACACACATTATTAACCTTAGTCTTAGTACAGGCTCTATGGACAATCTAAAGCATGCCACTATTACTCCATTACTAAAAAATGCTGATCTAGATTTCAATAAATATGAAATTTTTTGTCCAGTATCTAACTTAACATTTATAAGTAAATTAACTGAAAGAGTTGTTTTAAAAAGACTTTTAAATCATATGCATCACAATAATTTAAATATACCCAATCAACATGGATATAAAAAGAATCATAGTACAGAAACTGTTTTATTAAAGCTAGTTAATGATATTCGCATTAATTTTGATAAATCAAATGTAACAGTTTTGCTTCTATTAGATCTAAGTGCAGCATTCGATACTGTTAATGTAGACATTCTTTTAAATATATTGTCAGTTGAAATTGGTGTAAGAAGTACTGTTTATAACTGGTTTAAATCATATTTAACTGGTCGAACTATGTCTGACAAAATAAACAATGATTTTTCTAACCCTGTACTTGTAAATAGTGGTGTACCACAAGGATCAGTATTAGGTCCTATTCTTTTTAACATTTATGTTCGTTCTTTTTATAAATACATTGAATAAACAGGTTTTGAAATAAAAAGCTTTGCTGATGATCACCAATTGTATCTTTCCTTTTGTCCCACTTTCCAATATAGTATACTAGTTGAAAAAATAAAAGTAGTTTTTTTGTTTAGTAGAAAAGTGGATGAGTTGTTTCTTTCTTAAATTAAATGCTGCAAAAAGTCAACTAATTGTTTTTTCCATTGATAATCTTAAAAAGAATATTTCTTTGAATGGTACATTTACCAATAGTTCTTGTGTAAAGTTTTGCAATACTGTAAAAAATTTAGGTGTACTTCTTGACCAAAAGCTTACGTTTGAACCTCAAATTAATAAATGTGTATCATCTATTTATTGTACAATTAAATTACTTTCTCAAATTAAACACTTTCTCACCAACCGTAAACTATCAATATTAGTGTCTTCCTTAATTTTATCAAAAATAGATTATTGTAATTCATTATATTATAATGCAAATAATGGACTTCTTCAAAAATTACAAATTGCCCAAAATAGTACCGCAAGACTGATTTATCATAACGAAAGTTTGGTCATGTATCAACCCTTTTGTATGATTTACACTGGTTACCTATTAAACAAAAAATCATATACAAAATTTGTATTATTGTTTATAAATGTTTGCATAATTCCGCACCTGCTGACATATCTTCACTTTTACACCTTGCTTCGAATAAATGTACCAGACTTAAAGTAACTTTTAATCGAAGAAAAGTTAGTGATGGTGCTTTTTCTATTTATGCTCCAAAACTGTGGAACTCTTTACCTGATCGATTGAGACAACTAGATGATTTTAGTGTATTTAAATGTGATTTAAAAACATATTTATTCTCTCAGTATTTCTTGTCTCATTGATAATATTGACTGCTGTTTACCAATACTGTTATTCACTTATTGTAATATATGTTTACCAATACTGTTATTCACTTATTGTAATATATGTGATTTAATTGTGCTAATATTGCTTTTCTTATTTTGCATCACATTGTCTTGTTATTATTTGCTTGTTCCACAGCTGAGCAAAAGTGTTAACTTAGCAATCATTGTTGCCATTGTTATCACTTAGAATCTGTGGTTAAACCTACTATTATTATTATTATTATTATTATTTGTCAGCACCCTTGATGACGCTCTTTTCTTCCGCCTTTTCGTGTATTTTTTCTTGCAGCAGCTTTTGGGATAGGCAATATCTGTGAAGATGAGACATACGTTTCTTTGTAAAATGCTTCTCCTAGTCTACACAGTGGAATGTCATATGAACCTCTACTTAAGGTACTTGGTTGTTTGAAGTTTGCAAATTTTTTCCCAGTTGAATTGCTAGCTAGACTCTTGTTGACTTAATTCATCCAGATCTGATATATTTTGGATTCCAGGATCTTGTTGGTCATTTACATCACTTGCACAATCAACAATCCCCAAATCTGGGCAATTAGTGGCTTCGACTGGCGCAAAATCCTCATTTGTGAAGACATTTCTGTTGTATTGTATGTATACCCGAGACACAGAAGTCATTCTGAATATTCCAAATAGTAAGTGAATGAAGCTGAGCTTCAGCAACTAGACACGGTACTTCATATATTGTAACAATACAACCTGGATGAGAGCACATCCATTGCCAGACCATAGGCAATTTTGAAGGGTCCATAACATGTTTGATCTAACGGTTGGAGGTAATGCGAGGTGTGTGGAGTTATGGTCAACATAACTACACCATTTTCACATGCCAGATCCATTGCTGTAGGACTTATATGTGCATCCACGTTGTCCAAAATCAGTAACACTGGTCGCTCTTTGCTGCTACACACAAATTGAATGAAGTGCATAATGAAGCTAACATACATGTCTTCATTCATCCAGCCCGATTTGTTAACACCTCCTATACATCCTAATGGCCCACCAACAATAAAATTATTCTGAAATTAAACCAGGGAAAGACAAACATTGGTGGCACTGCAACTCCAGATGCTCCCACTGCGTATAAGACAGTGACTAGTTCTCCACGTTCAGCACTAGTCACTGACCCAATGTGCTTTTTTCCTGTAGCTGCAACCACGCCCCCCCGATTGTTGCACAGTTGTGCAACCCGTCTCGTCTAAGTTTTGAATATTGTACATTTCAAATTTGTAGCGATCATACAAATCGCCTAATTGATCAAAAAGTTTGCCAACAGTGCGCTGATTGAACGCTGTTGCACGTGCGAGAGATGTTCCTTCAGGCTTTTGCACAGATAGTCCATCTTTAAACTTAAATGATAAGAACCAATCAATTCCTGCTATTCTTTTTTTTCCCCAGTTGTCCAATATCGTGATATAATTTCGTATTGCGAATTCGAAAGCTAGTTGGCGACATTTGTTTGTTGAGAATTCATGAAACATGTTACTTAATCATTTGATATGGTTAGCGAGGTCTTCTTCCATTTTTGTAGAAAAAAGCGGTGCCTGTCACCCACATGCTTGTAGGCTGACTTTTTTTGCTGTATTCTCATCAATTGACATCTGATCGACAAAGCGCTTCAGTGTGGTTTTACTCACGTTAAACTCTTGAGCACACTGCCGCAGCTTACCACTTGGCGTAAGGCACCTGCTGCCCTTTTTAGGACATCTATTGGAGTCTGTCCTCTGTTGGTCTTCCTTGCATATTTTCGAAGCATAGGCTATCACTCTTCCACCTAGAACAGACGATATAAGCAATTTAAAATGAGCATTATTTTTATTATTTGTTTTGGTTCTACATGTAGATAACATCATAATTAGTCGCTTTTTACTGGTAGGTTATATTTCTTGCTTGCTTTCTTGCTAATAAGATTTAAAGACGTGAACTGTCTGATTAGCTAGATTGAAAGGTTATATTATCGCATAAACTTACATGTACAGTAAATAGCTCAAGGTTATTAAATATTTTTCTTTATTACACAGCCGACATTACAAATGCTTACCACTTGGAAGTTAAGTTATAAATGTAATGGGGTAAGTTGGGACAGTGGCCCCACTTGCCCCATGACTATGTCCCAACTTACCCCAAAGGTGCCATTTTGAAACTAAGTGTTATATCTTTACTTCACTTCAAGATCTAGGCCAGCTATAGATTTAAAATTACCACATTATTGTATCATAATCAGCATTGTTATCATTAAGGCATTAAACCATATACATACAGAATACTAAGCAACATACTCGTACTGGCTTTTTTAAGATTAACTTTTTTTGCAAAAAATTGAATTTTTTCTTATCAGCTTAAATAAGTACTTGTTAACGACCATATTGCATAACTATTATTATTGCTAATGCAAGATGTAGCCAATGTTGGCACTACAGATTATTTCAACCAACAGTATAAGCAGCACATAAATTGGACCAACTTACCCCATGTCCTGATTTGCCCCAGTCTCCCCTATTATATAAGACTAGTGTTAATAATACAATAGCTTAGTTGAAAGAGTAAGAATGGGCAGAAAACAGATGTAAATTAGGATTTGATTAAAGATGCAACTAATAGTTGCATTTTCGAAAGAATATACACAGACATGACAGAAAAGAATAGACACCAACATAAATATTTTCCGATTATTAATATGTGCTTATTTATGTTTACAGGTGAGAATAGTTCTGGAATAATGATAAATGCAATGCCTAGAAGGGTCCTAGCATTAAAAACAGCAAAGGGAATGTCAACCTAATATTAGTTATTAAATTTGTGGCCATTAATTTTTGGTTTTGTTCAATAAATTATATGTTTATCAAAATAAACAATTTTCTATAGGTGTCTATTCTTTCCTGTCATGTCTGTGTAAGTTTATTATTTTGAGCCTTGCTGGCTTTTTCATTTGGGCTTATGATAGGCTTGTATTACAGCATTGTGGTAAGTTTACTTTACATTAATTAGGTTTGAGGCAACTCTTTTCTCTATTAAATTTTATCAAAAGCAAGGCAGCAGGTATAATTTGAAGACAAGACAATAATGAGATAATAAAATTTTTAATTCTATTATAGTCAGTCACTGAATCAATTTTGTTTCATTTTTTAAATTTCTTATTTTGTCAAATACTGGTTTGGCCTATATTGTCTCATCACTTTTTTAAAAATTATTTTATTTTTATTTTTTCTCTATATTTATCTTCCTGAATCACAGGAAAGCGACAGAGGTGCTAATATATAGGGTAGGCAATTACCCTGACCTGCTTCTGGAGATGCCAAGATATTGCTGTCTGCTTGTAATTTAATAGAGATATGACTGTAATTTAGAACTGCTTGCCAGAACCACCAAGCAGGGGAATGTGCCATAAAGTGTCTTTCCCAAGGGCACAACAGAATGGTACAAATGAGTTTTGAACCAAAACCGTGTTGGTCACAAGCCTGGCATTTTAGCCACTTGACCATGCTGCCGACCATGATTAATTACCAGTTAACTTATTCAAGTGTGAGTGATGCTTTGGAAAAAATGTTTGCTTTCTGTCATTGCCCCAATGCTAATAACTAATGAACCCTTTAACTTGACCAATAATTTTATCTAAAAATAGTTTTAGAAAAATGTAAACAACTAATCTTGTCTTGCATCTTATAAACAAAATAATTTTGGGGTAAAATGGGACACTTTTGAACTTTAAGTCTGTCAAAGCAACAATTTTAAAGCAAAATGTAAAATAATTTAGCAATTATGCAAACAACATTAGACCTACAAAATGCAAAAAAACTGAAATACAATACCATCAGGTTTCCGTTCTTTTTTTAAATTAGAAAGTGTCCCATTTTTCCCAAAGTCTAATGTTGTTTCCCAAAGCAGGAAAAAATGGGACATATGAAAAAGCTTTGTGAGTGTCCCAATTTTGGTTTGATTGAAATAGTGAGACACAAAGTTAGTAGTTTTGTGAGCCAAAAATATGATACAGAAGATGATATACTGCAGCTGGCGCAAAATGACTTAGGACATAACCGTTTTTCGAGTTAAAACACAATTTTTATTATATTTATCAATTTTTATTAAACAAAAACACGGTGTTTAATATTTTGTCATATTTCCTTTCTTTTTGATGACCATCTGCAGGCGTTTGGGCATGGAATTGCTCAAATTTTGAAAATAATCCAGTGACATCTTCTGGCACCAGACTCTCATGAGCTCAAGTTTTAAGGTCTCCAAGTTTGGTGTTTTCTTTTGTTTCATGATGTTCTTCATTTTTTGCCAGCAATTCTCTATTGGATTTAAGTCCGGGCTATTACCAGGCCAATCAAGCACTCTTATTTTTTGCTGTTGGAAAAAATTCATATAACTTTTTTGGACTTATGGCATGGAGTATTGTCTTGTATGAAAACTTCACAGCTGTGAATGTGAAACATGCTGAGCATGTGCTCCTCCAGCACTTTTACATACTGATCGCTATTCATTTTTTTGTTTTTAGGCAAGAAATACAGGCCAGCCCTGCCCATTTCCCCAGAAAAAGCTCCCCATACCATGATTGAATCCGGGTGCTTTACAGTTGGGACTGTGAACCTAGGGTCAAATCTATTAGAGTCATGAGGGCGTCAAACCATAGGGGATCCCACTCGGAACACTTGAAAATTACTCTCATCCGAAAACATAACTCTTTTCCACTGCGCAGGCGTCCAGTGAATGTATTTTTTTGCAAATGCAATGCGCTGCTTTTTCATTCATTCTGTTAAGAGAGGCTTCTTAGCAGCTTTGCGACTAGGCAAGCCCAAGCCTTTTTGCAGGCGATGCTGTATGGTGCGCACGGCAACATTTTCCAGCAGTTCTGGATGCAAATTTTTTAGCTCCAGGGCTGTCAGTCGTGGATTTTTTTGCACCACCCTTTTTATTAAAGTATCCGTCGCATTTGATGTCTTCTTTTTTCGTCCGCCTCCAAATCTGTGCTTGGGGACTTTATTGGGAGGAAGCCCTTTGGCTGAGGCTAGAAGCTTTATTACTGTTGACTTGGCTCTTCTACTACGAGCACATATTTCTTTAATGGAAACTTTCTCTTGTCTCCAGGCAAGAATTCTAGCCTTTTCCTCACTGCTAGTATACTTTCCAGGCATTCTAAAAACTTTAATATCTAATATTCTCTAAATAAATCAACCTCCTAATATTATTGTGAAGCAAAAATAATATTATTGTGTTATTCTATTTCCACACTGACCCTTTGTTAATGTATTAATGAATCACAATCATAAAAGCAGAGTTGTGAGATTAATGTGATGTAAGGTTTTATAGCATATAATAAAATGGAAATTTTGTTAAAGGTCCTAAGTCATTTTGCTCCAGCTGTAGTCTGTACTTATTGCAAAATCACTCAAGAAATTTCAATCAGTTCAGTTTATTTTAAACAAAAAATGGGTCTCTTCAGAAAGTCACTGTAAACCAATTTTTTTGGTAAAACTAACCCGGAATCCCCCTTTCAGCACCAGAATAGAATTAAGAAGAAACCAAGAGAAAACGGATCTTTCAAGAATTGATAGTAACTGCAGGGGGATGAAGATTAGTTTCATGATCAAAAATTCCTTGCAGTGACTTTTTGAAAAGAGCCCAAAACCCTCCCTTTGAAAAAAGGTAATCAGGGATATGCACTTAGACGTAAATAACATATTGGTGACAAATAGACTACAATGATAAGTGCCACACTTTGCTTACAATTGAATCTTAACTTCATAAATCTATTGTTAATTTTTAACTTTTTCAGTAATTTTAAATTTCAGTATAGTGTAATCTTGGGTCTTTTCAAAAAGTTATCCTATGTGATTTTTGTTTGTAAACCTAACTCATATCCCCCCTATGTTTACTGTTGCTTCTTGAAGAGATCGTTATCCTCTTGATTTCTTTTATTATTCTATCCTGGTGCTGTAAGGAGGATTCCAGGTTAATTTCACCAAAAAAATTGCTTACGTTGACCTCTTAACCAGACCCAAGCAAATCAGGTTGCTGCAGGTTTCTTAAAATTTGTAAACATGGCTGGAGATGTGATTGAAAATTTAAAGATGTTTTGTTATCTTGGGGATGTTATGTCTACAAAAGGTGGAGTTTAAAAAACAGTAACTGCATGAACAAGAGATGAGTAGAAAAGATTTAAGGATGTCGCAGGTGTGTTTATGCAACAAAAGTTTGTCAGTAAATTAAGGATGCTTGAAAATAAACTATATATTGGAAGTGCTATGCCAGTTTTGAAGTAGAGTGCTGGCCAATAAAGGTAAATGACATAGAGAGATTGGAGTTTACCCAAATGAGAATATTTCAAATGATATGTGCCAAAACATTGAAGAATAAAATAAAAAGTGAGCTAATACCAAAGGTGACTAGTGTTAAATTATTTAAGGATTTTTTGAAAACTCACAAAGACTGAGGTGATTCAGACATGTTTAAAATATGAATAAAAAAGAAAGTTGATGTTTTTTAATTATTAAAACTTTATGAATTTTATAACTGTAGTCTTATAAAATCTCTTTACAACAACAAAATGATGGTTTAAACTTTATATATTTTTTATTACAATAATTGCAATCAATAATATGTTCTTTTAATCTACTTTTGACTAAAGAACCTAAGTTTAAGTGTTCCTTTGCTCTTGTTACCACATGACGTGTTGACTTACCGATGTAAGTCAGGCCTGCATCACACTGGATCATAAAGTGATATACAACATTTGACAGGTGTGTTTGATTTGAAACTAAGTTTAAATGTTCCTTTTAAGGCAAAAGCAGTTGCAAAGTAGTTTTAAGTAATAGTTTTAACAGATTGTGACATTTTGCTACAGTTTTACCTATTTTTTTCTTTTTTCTTTTGAACTTTCAAGAAATGATTGATTAGAATTTTGTACAACTATTAACAGTATATTAGACCTTTCTAGTCATCTAACTTTTTTACTAAGTATCTTCTGATTATATTGTAATCTCATAGACTACTTTGTCTGATTGTAAATGTAATGTAATAATTTATTATAGAAGTTTAGCCCAATCTGGTAACTTTGATTGTTGTCTTGTAGCATTGGTTAATTTATATCAATAGCATTGCATTTTTTTCATTTCATTTAATTAAAATAAGGTTAAGAAATAATTTTGTGTTACTGTTGCCTGTGTGGCTTTATTTTAAGTTTAAGGTTAGTGTAAGGTCAGTCAGGCTTTATTTTATGTTTAAGGTCAGTGTGAATGCCTTGGAAATTAATTTTATAATAAGATAGAATTATTTTAGCCTTTGTGGCAGGCAAACCTTAAGTTTAATATTAGCCACTGAGGTGCCAATTTATTTTTACAGTTTGTCAGTTTAAAGTTGTTAAGTGATTATTTGCAGTTGTTGGTGCTGTAAATTGTGTTGAAGTTTGGTGAAACTTGGGAGTCAAGTTTTGCAAGAATTGTTCAAATTCTTTTGATTTCATAAATATATTCTTTATAGTTAAAAACAATTTAGGAAGAGAATAAAATGTTTTCTTAATCCATAACACAACTAAATATAACAGCATAAATTTATTCATCATAAATAAAAAAATAAAAAAAATTTTTTTTAACAAAAATAAACAAAAGAAAAAACCATGATAAACGTTTTCGGCTTGTGTCAGCCCTCTTCAGATAAATAAAATGATTTAAAGAACTATGTACTGTAATTTAAAAAAGACAAAGTCAATGATTTGAATTACGTAATTATTTGTCACACCTTTTTTACACGCGTTTTTTTCAACATAAAGGAATTCATTTGAAATGCGGCCGCCATAAAGACAACAACAATACCGATACATCAAAACCAAATAACACAAAATACTAATCTAAAATATATTTAATAAAAATGATGAACCATTAGCAAATAATTGTCGGTTAAGTTTGGGGTTATGTTTTTTTATCAATAACGCTTCATGAATTTTGGTTTCAAAATTAGAATTACATTTTTTAATTATTTTAAACGAATTAACGATGAATTTTGTATTGGAGCAACTATCACATGACATGATATGCTCCTTGACGGAGCTTTCAGTCTTCAAATGGAAACCTAAGTGCTCCCCCACCCTAGTGCTCAGATGACGAGTTGACATACCAATGTATGTCAGGTTCGAATCGCATGAACATGAAAATTGATACCCAATGTTTGAGCATAGTGCAGGGGGAACACGAGTCTTCAATTGAAAATAGTGTGAGACTTTAAACGTTTTATAGACAGGATTTATTTTTAAAGTTATTTTAAATTTAGATTTAATAATGTTTTTAAGTTTAATTAAAAAACGTTTGGAGTCATGGCCAAAATATGGGATATTCAGGTTACAAACATAATCGGGAGACGAAGAATGAGAATGCATACTTTTTTCATTAAACTTTTTTAAACATTTTTCAAAAAACCAAATTGGGTAACCGTTAGACGCAAACATATTTCTAAGCAAACCAACTTCATTAAGAAATAACAAATTATTAGAGCATATTAATTTAGTTCTATATAATAAAAAGATATTAATCTGGATTTCCATTTTTTAGGGCAATATGCATTATAATTTAAAAGTAAACCAGTGTGTTTAGGTTTGCGCCATATCCATGTCTCAATATTGTCATTATTAACTTTAATGGAAACATCTAAAAACGAAATACATTGTACAGCAGATTCCATAGTAAATTTTATGTTTTTATGTTGGGAATTCAGTAAATTTAAAAAACTTAAAGAAGAAATGTCACTATCAAAAACTGCAAAACAATCATCAATGAAACGAGAGTAAAATTTAGGTGGACACATGCTAGAGTCTAATAATTTTTTTGTTTCAATATGGGCCAAAAAGAAATTGGCTAATGTTGGTCCTAATGGAGACCCCATAGCAACACCATCTATTTGCTTATATAAACAATCTTTATAGAAAAACAATCCTTCACACGCTAACCGTAACAATTTTACAAAAATATGTTTTTCCATTAATGGTTTTTTGGTTTTTGGATATTTTCATCTGAAAAAACTGAATCTGAAAATATCCAAAAAGTCAGGCACCAATGTAGCTCGATAGGCAGAATATAGATAGAACATGGAGTGGCAAGAAAATGCCTCTCCACTTCATACATATATTAAGGATATTAGCCAATGCCACTGGGAATTTGCCTCCAAACCAGCATTGGTATATTCTTCTCAGAAATGCATAAATGAGGTATGGCTTCTATGACAGCTTGTAACTGTGATGCCATGAAACAGAGCACTTGGGATTAGAATTTTAAACCTCAAACGATGGCCTGCCATGTTTACCTGTTTGAGATTTTTTTTCTTTATTAGTGCATTAACAACTGATAACTTGAAGGAAGCCAAATGTAAAATGTCCTTCTTTTGCACATTTAGATTCTCTGCATCTCTTCTGTACAGTTTTCTAAAATTTCTCATGGCAAATAGCAGCATGTGAAATATCAATTTCATGTAATATTTTTTGGATCTAATTGATATTCTATTGAGTGCTATCAGACTGTCAATGAAATCAACACCTCTCATGAATTTGTTGTATCTATGAATAATGTCTGGACATGACATATTGACTACTTTTTTTAGCTTTGAGTTATATCTTTGATTAGTAGTTACTGGAGAAGCTCTGGCAAAATTGGATATAATATTTACAATTCTATTATTCTGCCACTTCACATAACATATTTTTGTGCAATTGCCAATCATTGTTTACTGATTTACGTCTAACATATACCAAGTCAGGTATAAGTATCAGCTTGCCATTAACCAAGTTGATGTCAACACAGTTTTGCTTTGGTTTTGGATTTCTTTTTTTTTTGGTTTATCATCATCTCTTATAGTTGTGCTATTTTTATAATTAAGCTCAGCAGAGGTTAGCAGCATATTATCTGGTATATTATTAATTGTTTCGATTGCAACACCAAATTGCGAGTATTGCCTCTGAGCAAACCGCAGACCATGTACTAACAGTGTACCCTATACATCGAGCACCACATGGAGCACGAGGTCTGACGGTTTTGGATGATGAAACTCGATGCTGGCTTAATAACACCACTGCCAGCATCTGCGTCAGGCTGTGCAGCAGTCTGGGGTAGTAAAAGGATAAACCCTCGGCCCCAGTCCTGCTTGTTTCTGACCTGGAGTGGATGCCCTTCAAACGATGAGGATGACGACAAATTGTTTCTGACCTGTTTTTATTGCTAGAGTCTTTGTGTGTCACATTGCTAGTAACAACCATAAAAGAAAGTATGATATTTTTAATTTTATTGTCTTTATTTGTATGTGACAATATATCATTCTCTGTCGAAGTCAACTGTGATAACATAGAAGCAATACCTAATAACATGCTTATATAGCAATAATAATGTGCTAATAGACATGAGAAAGAAAAAAAATTTGCAAGATGTAATTAGAAAGACAAACATCACATCACAAATAGAACACAAGAAAAAGTAAAAATGAGAGTGTGATTGTCAACAGAAAAGTGCCAAAACTTCATTATTGAATTTATGTTAATGCTACATTGTTAAATTTAAATGTTGACGATTGGTCTTTTATTTATTTTGACTTTTTATTATGTTTGTCTGATGGTCTTTTATTTTGACGACCCTTATTCTTTGCAAACCAATTTTACTTGTGGTCTTAACAAAAAACTGTAAATCATTGTCATATTACTTCAATTAAAAGTAAAGAAACACATATAAAATCTAATTTGATTGCAATATCTTTCATCAAGAAGTCTAGATGATTATTTGATTATTATTTATATACTCTGTATCTGCTGTTGTGTTTAATCATTTTTTATAGTTTGTGATTATTAAGAGTAGATATAATAATGATGATAGTATGATACAATGATTATGATAATATTGTATTTCTTGAAGTGATTGATTCCTGGGGTGAATTGGAAAGTGGTATATTAGAAGGTAATATAAAATGGATGGGATTCTATTATAAATGTTTAGCTTCAAAACCACAAGCTTTTAAAATAAGGTATTGCTCAGTTTATCTTGGAAAACCTGTTTTTCTAGTAAGAAAAAATCAGTCGATTTGTATTTTTGTCTTTTGATGTAATGATTAAATTGATTTTTTTTTAAATTATGTTTGATAATATTTGCATTAGATAATTTCTTGTTGAAATATTTCACCACAAACGTTTCTATTAAGAATTCTTTGGGATTGGACTTTGCATCATTGTACTTGCCTATAGTCAATTTACTTAATTTTGCTGTTACTGTAGTAACCACTTGTTTTTCATATAAATCAATTATGTGATGATAAAATATTTTTAAATTACAAGATTACATAGTATTCTGTGTCTTGATCTGTTCTTTACTATTTTTTTGATTAATTTATAAAAAAACAAATTGGCAACATACTAAACATGTTTATCTCTTTTTTGTATTTATTATACCATTTTTTTTAGCAATCAAACTATTAGGTTTCTAAGTTGTTATAGACAAAGCTATTGCAAATAAAGAAACAGCAGCTTAAATAATATATGTTATTACATGCACATTTATTTTTTTTTATTGTTAAATCTATAACAAATGAAGATGCAAAATTTTGGTTAGAATATGGAACCTACCTGTGATTTTGCAACTATTTGTAGCTTGTTTATGCCCACTGTAGTCTATAGTCTTTTTTTAACTTTGTTTGTAACTGCCATTCGTCCTCGTTAAATGGCACCGGTCATCTTTAATTTAACCAATCATCGTTTGTTGCCTTTTTGTTTTCTGTAATTACCTAGAGCGCTTTAATTTCCATGCACAATAACAATTAATTATCTGATTTGCCCTAAATGCATCAGGTTTTCTTTTAGTATTACTTTGAACGTCGGATAGATTGCTTTACTCAATTTTATTAACGTGGTCAGTTGAATTGTAGCTAGTTTAGGTTTAGGACGTATGTACTTATATTTTGATGTGCCAGTTAATTAGCTAGATTAGGGTTAGGATTGTGTTTGTACTTACAAATGTATTTTATTCATGTGCACTAATTATTTCTTTGATACTATTTGAATAAGGGATTTAAATTAACGTCGTGTGTTAATATGCTATAAATTTTGTTTTAAATGACGACTATCACTTCTGGAGCAACAAATAAATTCAAGACAAAATCGGTGAAGTGTTGGAGTCCGTTTGACATAAGATAGCAATCAAAATTTAGCAACAACATTGTTGATTTTATAGAATTTGTAAATTTAATAAACTTTTTATAAACAAAAATACAGAACGCACCATTGTTCATCTCTTGTTTAACTTTACTTTTTTTTTATGCATTTGATCATATTTTTGTTATATTCAGCTTTATCTATTTAAGTTAATAAACTTTGAAATCTATTATGTTAAAATGCATTTTTGATCCATTGAAAATTGGGTTATTTTTCCACTTTAGTTTTTCTTATTTTTTGGTAAATTATTAAGCCGTTTTAAAGGTCTGCTTTTGCTTTAAAATGAAGCATTGACTGGGAGTTGATTTTTTGTTGGTGTTGACATGAAGTGTTTGGAAGAATATTCCGTAATTTTTCTGCTATTTTTAATTCAATCTTTGTTGCACAGTTTTATTTTCTCACAATTGGACATTGCCACAGTGATTATCATTGTCATTACATAACATTGTTAATTGTTTGTAGTTACCGCACATTTAGAACAAAATATCATAAAACAGGGATCTTTTCCACCAAATTTTGGTATTTCTTTTGTTAGCATTCTCCACTTATAAACAAATCCTTTTGAGATCTTTACCTTCAACATTTTGTTTGAGCAGCTCTATCTCTTTCTCCCATTCCACTGTAAATTTCAATTCTAAACATTGTCATCATCTCTTGTCATGATATGCCAAAACCATTGCACTCTATTAGCTCTTAACCAAACAATTTAATGTTTCTTTCAAGCTTAATATATCCATCAACTCTACAGTATTTGTTCTGTCCAATGATTTAAAACCACACATACGGTATTTGTATCTTATTCCTTACAACTCAATTAAATATTTAAATAAAAGAACTATGCATATCCTTAACCTATGGCATTAATTAAATTTTGCTCTTTATTGTCTTATGTAGTTTTAATCTGTTTACTTTCTTGGTCAATTTCACTTTTTTCATGCCTCTGTACAAATCATACTGTACTTTATACAATTGTTTTAACATTTTTAATTATCTTCCAAGGTTTTATCAAATAACATCAAAGTTATGATGCTATACAAAGATCAATGACATCATAATAAACTCTAATTTTGAGTCTAACCTGTGACTAATTAATATTAGCACATTGATTGCTGGAAATAGTGTCCAAACGTTGGGACAAAATAGACCTGAAATAACCACAAATTAAATTTTCATGTGGAAGTTTAAATTAAATTACTTTTTTGACACTGACTTACTATTTCTATTTCTTTCATATACATTTAAGCTTATTCATAACATTGAACAATAAAAGCAAGCAGTTTTTTGTTTAAGGAGACAACCCTTCTTTGTTATTTTTTCATTCATTCATTTTTTTATTCTCGATCATTATTAAACAATTTAACACAAAAATTATAAATATTAAAAAGATCAAGAAAAGGAAGAAGCAGCACAACGTCAAACGTTAAAACATGCATATGATAATCACAAAGTAAAAGTACAAGACAGTATAAAGCATGACTGCAACACCTTAATCAGATAAAGATATAAGAAGTGAAAAAGAAAAAAAAAAGATAATAACAATAATATTATCAAACAAACTAAACGTTTAAATAACCAGTGCATGACTAGGCTGCGTAATGATGATGGGTGGCACAGCTATCCAAGATGGAAATTTAGCTCCACTGAGCTAGGTGAGTAAAGAAAAATTACCCGTAAAAAGAAACCTCACCAAGTCCGGAAACCTTTTGTAAATGCAACTGGTGATTATAATAGAATTGTGAATATTGCAGAGAGTATATACGAAAAAATTAAGGAGTTATACATCTAATAATAAACAAATATTAATGATAAAAGAGATAACCTAACATAACAAAAAAAATTATTATGCTAGTCGAAGTTGATGGAAAAAGCGTGTATGAATAATATAACAATTATAAATAAAAATCAAAAAAGAAAAAATTTTACAACAGATTTCATGCACTACAAAAAAAAAATATATATATATATTAAATAAAATTTTTACAGACCAGCATAATAGCAATATAAAAAAATTAAACAAAGTCAATAACATTTAGTAACTGTTTTGAAACTTATTTTACGATTGTAAAACTAAAAAATTAATTGCTAAAATGAAACAGTAGACCATTGCCAAAGAGAAATTTTAATGAAAGAGCAAAGATAAGGGTGAAAAAGAATCAATTTGATTGAGTTTGAAATTATGCAGAAAATCAAAAAGAGTTTTTTTAAGCTTTGTGAGCAAACTGGATATCTTGATCGATTAAGCTTTTCTTCCAGAGATTGAATTCAAAAATTTTGAAACCATTTCCATTCCTTCTTTCCAGAAACCTGTAATCAAAAATCATAAAGCAGTATCACGTTTAGGAATCTAAACACAACAATTAAATATCATTCACATTACTTAAAAGATATTTATAAACCTCAAGAGTAAAAGATCTAACACTTTGTTTTTTATTTTTTAAGTCGAAAGAAATGCAATTTCAATAAGTGGGACCATGGTGTGAAATAGCTTGCTGACATACTCTGCTAAAACATTTCTTTGGAATAAAGATAGACTTGTTTCTGGTATTGTATTTAGATTCGTTTTTAGTAAAAACATCTTTAAATGCAATTGGGTTTTTACCATTTTTTTGCTTAAACATAAACACAATTAGTTCTTTAGCCAAAATTTGATCTATTGTTAACAATTTATTTTCTTTTATGATATCACAAACAGTTGAGCTACTGTTAAAACTAAAAACTAATTTAACAAATTTATAGCACAGTCCTTGTAATCTTTTACCGAAGTTTATTGCCAAAACACCAATTTGAAATACAATAAGAAAGCTGACTATTTATAAGAGAGTGATAGAGTAGGAGAAGAGATCTTTTGTTTAACAGTGACTTCATTTTAATAGCAGTTCCAAGAACAATACGTAGTTTAGATATTAGGTGATTTATATGTCTTGACCATGATAAGTGCTCTTGTATATAAACACCAAGAAATTTAATACATTCAACTTGTTCAATTTTATTTTGTTGCAATGTGAGAGTTTGCTGTTTTGTTGTTAATTTAGATTGAGCAGTCTTAAATAAAACGTATTTAGTTTTACAAACATTAACTGATAATCTACTTGCAATCAACCATTGGTCAACTTGTTGAAGTTCTTTATTACCAGCATCAAATAGCTCCTTGATGTCTTTATTTTGTAAAAAAATGCTTGTATCATCAGCAAACATCAAAAAATCACTATCATTCAGACAATTTTTGAAATCATTGACATATATCAAAAAGAGAAGTGGTCCTAGATTAGAACCCTGAGGTACACCACTTGTAACTTCAAGAGTAGTTGTAGAAAGAATTCCTGCATATTTTACTTGTTGTGTACGTCCTGTTAAGTAACTAGTAAACCACTTTAACCCTTAGATTACTATAACTTTTTGTGACTAAAACACTAATTCCCGGCCTCTGAGGCCCGGTGTACATTTAGTAAGGAAACCAGAATAATAGTAAGGTTGTTTCTTTATTTTTTGTGATATTACTTGCAAATAACCGTGCTTAACTATTAATTGGATCATGTGTCCAAAATTTTGAGGGCTATTGGCCTTCAGGCTTTGCCAACATGTGGTTATTACAAACAAATTTTATTGAAATCATGACTTTTTTAGCTTTTTTGTCCTTTTCTTGTCCAACGCAGAGTCAAAAAATCAAATAATTTTTAGAAAAGATTTTGTACTAATGTTGAATTAGAAAGCCCAGTAGCATGCTGATCGAAAGCCCACAGAGTGTTGGAAATGTTAGCCGACTATTCTAGACACAAATTTTACAAAACTGCGATTAACAAACATTGAACCAATACAGTAAAAACACACAAAAACGGTGGGGCAGAAAATCTTATTTCGGGACAAACTGTGTAGTATACCATATGGCTGTGTGGTGCACTTATCAGCGCATCTGCCAACAATTCAAACTTTAATGGGCATAAGAGAATGACTAATGTGCTCATGTCACGGGTGAAGGGGGGCAAGCAAAACTGGGAAGAACAATTATGAATTTTTTACACAAAATGGGTGGTTTTGGCATCAGGCCTACATTTAAGATCTTATGTTTCTGAATTAATTGTTTAAACTCAACTTCACAACAAAATTACAAGGCAAAGTTACTGGGTAAGCACAAGTTTGTTTCATTAGTAACTAAGTACACGGGAGACAGACTTTGATTGAAACAGAATGTTCTTTACAGACATTCCTCTGGCATTTATGGCACACTTGCCAGCTTTTTCTATCCTTGGTGTGTGGACACATGTAGCATCTCTTCCTTTTGGGCACAAATTCATCTGGTATATGAGGAATATCTGCCACAGTTTGTTGAATAAAATATCCCATCTCTTCAATTACAGCTCTGGATTTTTTTTGAAGGTGCCCTTTCTGGATGCACCTTGAAATTTCTGCATCAACGAGTTTCTCACCAAGGTCCTTCAGAAATAGCTTGCGTTTGTTTGTTTTGCGTGCATTCCATTCAGGGTGCTGACAGGTCCAAACAATGAAAGCTGCTGCCCCTAAACATCTACTAGGTTGTGGAAAAAACTCATAGGCTATCTCCTGGTCTGTCTCTTCGACATGTAGTTGTGAACTAGCATGTCAAGGCAGTCCACTCCTCCTTTTGTTTCATTGTAAAAGATGTTTATTTCAGGTTTTTTTCATTATCATCTGTCACTGAAATACTGTTTTGCATGGTCGAAAGCAACAGCACAGCTTTATTTTTTTTTGGCACATATGACACAAGAGTGGATTTTTGCTGAAAAGCAAAAATTGAACTTTTTTCTTTTCTTGACCTTGATGGAAGACAGTGTTAAAATCATAAGAATAGAACTCGCACTGAAATTGAAAAAGATAATTAACTGCATAGAAGTCTTTTTTCAAACCTGTTAATTAATTCTATTGTTTGCGTACGCTGCTTTATAGCTAGATCACGTGCAGCGATCTTAATGAAATCTGATTGGCTCACTTACACGTGGCAAGCACACTATAAATTGAGATGTTGGTAAATTTAATTCCTCTTTCAGTCGTTGGTGATCAAGTGGTTCGGTGGTTTAGTTTGTAGAGTGAGTTTGTAGATCGCAAGCGAAACTTGGGTAACTTTTGTTTTGTGATTGCATCGTTGGCTGCATCGTTGGGAGCACGTTGGCTGCACGTTGTTTGTATATTTAACTGCATCGTTTAAGCAGTATTGTCGAGAAAATATTTGTGGTTGTTGGCTTGTGGAAGCCTGTTATACCTTCATATCGAAATCTCAACTTTAATAAATATTATAAAGCCATAAGACGTGTGGAAAAGCCAGCGGTGTTATTGGGAAAGGCTCGGATAGCTTCCCTATAGTTTGAAGAATTTGAAGCTAAAGAAGAGAGAGATTCGCTGTGTGGTCTACAGTAAACTTTGAAATTAACAGACAGGATGGTGGAATGAAGGTTTTGTTCTTTCTAACTGTTCCAACAAGTGTCAGCCCATTTTGGAGAAGGGTTGTGGCCAACACCATGTCCGTGAAATAATTGTCCATCATGATATTTCTCCCGAAATGAGTAAATGGACTGATCAGTTCTAGAACAACTTTCAGGCCAAGGTTCTGTTGAGGAGCATTTCCTTCTTTGCTGAGATAAAGTTTAGCTTTGAGTGGATAAAACGATTTTGCATCGCAGATCCAAAATATTTTCATGCCATATTTATCAGACTTACTGGGAATATATTAACGAAAAGGATATCAACCTTTGAATGGTACCAGTTGTTCATCTACGGTTAGATATTCGATGGGTGTATAATACCTGAGTAGAAGAGTATTTATTTCATTGAACAGGTCCCGAATAGGTGCTAGTTTGTCTGCAGTTCTTCTAGCTGTTCTAGTTTTCTTATTGTCAAACCGCATAAATCGAGTTAGGGCAATGAAGCGACACTTTGGCATCATCGCTCGGAATATTGGAGGTCCATACTTTTTGTCCCATAGATCGTTCAAAGAAAGGTGTTAAATATTGAAATAATATTTATAATTTGGAAACCCTGACTAGGACTAGAGCATGTGATCAAGTTAGTAGCCGCTCTTTTTCTCGTCGTGTCGAATGGTGGAAGGACGTCAATATGAGACGGTGCGAAAATCGTGAGTGAAAACAAATTGTTTATCTATTCCTTCTTGGCGATAAATTTGGACGTTAAGTTGTTGTTAATTTGAGAGAATCACATTGTTTAACGCTGTCATATTGTTACATTGTAATATTGATCAATATTGTACACGTTGTTCAACAGCTTAGCACTCATTATCTATCCGCCAAAATTTAATTTCTTATTTACCTTTTTTCGTATTAATTGTTCGTTCTTTATAATATAATCTCTAAATTTAAACCATTGAATTAGAATCTAAATTAGGTGAGTTAGGAATTAATTTAGAAGGACAGATTAGACATCCCCACTCACTGATTATCGATCGCATCGCCCAGTATTCAATATCATAAACAATTTGTTCGGAGATAAAATTATCTATTTTGAGATTGATTTTGAATTTAAAATTGAAGTAACTTTGAAACTCGATTGAAGCTGTAAACTGTAATCGGAATTAATCGTAATTAACGATTTAGAGATTAATATTGTGTTGCGTCGATAAGCCGATCAGCAGTAAGTAACATTGTGACAATAGTGATATTGTAATAGAATATTGATAAGGGAGAAATAAACAAAATGACAGAAGAAACGTATTTTCCCACTGAGAGAGAGATACGAGAATTAAATCGCGACTTTAACAAAGCAATGCGTGAATGTTCTAGTGCGTTACGAGATAGTGACAAAGCAATATTTGAACCAGCTTTCGAGGAAGTTTCTTTAACCTTTCGTCGTCTAGTAGATGCAGTTGATTCGTATATAGACGGGATAAGGCCAGGAGACGACCAATTAAAAGTTGAAGAGTACGTTGACAGAAAAGAATTAGCAGAAATACAATACGACATGCTAAAAAAGTCGTTAAAGGAAGCGCGAGTTTCACAGTGTAGACTAGCCAATGATCTGCGACAAACTTCAAAAAAGAATACTGGTAGTAGGTCGAGTAGGTCACGCTTGTCTAGCTCGTGGAAAAGTAGTTTGAGATCTAGTCGATCAAGGAAATCCGACTTAACCCCAGAACAGGAAGTACTGGTGGCTGAAAGTGACGTCAAAATCGCAGAAATAGAGGTAGAGAAAAATAGAGTGTTAGCGGAAATAGAATTAAAGAAAAAGAAAGTGCAAGCTAACCTAACGAAGCAGCTTGCACCTGAACCGCGAACTCAAACCCAAGCAAGCTCAGGACCCGAGAACGGACACGGGGGCAGGAATGGTCCCGAATCATCACCTTTAAGGTCGGATGCCGCAAACGATGACGAGGCAATTACTAAAATTATAAATAAGTGGGAGATCAACCCTAAAACCAGAAATGAGTCGATCAGCAAAGGATACGCAGAAGCTCATCGTGCATATAATAGCAGCGTCGGAGACCAGTACTTGACTGGAAAAGTTTTGTTAGAAAGTGGAGCCAAAGTAGCCTTTGATGGAGACCCAAAAAAGTATACTGCCTTTCGGCAAGGGATGGAGAGAATAATTTCAATGTACGGTGGCCAAAATGCATTAATGTTTGATGCACTGCAATCGAGATGCGTTGGGAAGGCAGCAGAAGCAATAAAAAATTGTGATCGTATAAGAGATCCTAAGTTGGCATTAGAAGCAGCTTTAAGTAAATTGGAAAGGTATTACGGAAATGACTCCTCTGTAACGGAAGCACATATTGCGCACATAACTCGACCTGAGCCCATAAGATGGTCAGTGGAAGCATTCCAAACCTTGGTGAACGAGTTAGAAGATATTCAATCGCTGTTTAAAATAGATGACCGTATTGGTATTTTAAATTCGCCAGGCATCTTAAAGGGTGTAATAACGCGTTTACCAAAACGAACTAAAGAAAAATTAACGGAGAGATTGAGCGCATCTAATGTGCACATGCCCAGCTTCGAATATTTGTTGGCGTTTGTGAATGAACAACTAGATCTTGTGTCACACCCACTATCACAGTTAGACGCATGCAATAAACAAAGTAGTAAAGTTGAAAGTAGCCAGAGAGTGAATAGAGAATCCAAGTTTAGAAATAAATGTGATAAATATAATGTAAAGGCCTATTCGCAAAATGTAAGTGTCTCTTCTTGTCCTGTTGTTGGATGTTTAAACAAAGAAAGTCACGCGCTTTGTAAATGTGGTAAATTTGCTGAGTTAAATAAAAGAGATCGATGGGCGATAACAAAACGAATTAGAAGATGCTATAAGTGTTTAGAAGTTGGTCACATGGCAGCTAAGTGTAAATCGCATGCTTCATGCCAGATTTGTCAAAGTAAAGCTCATCACAGTCTGCTATGCGATAATCTTAATGACGACGGCACTAAGACTTTAGAAAAGAGAGAAAGCCGCAACCATTTGCAAGAGAATAATGAAGGCGAGGCGATAGACAGCGTTAAGTGCCACAATGTGCTTCTAAGCAAAGACCGAAAATTGCTTCCTGTATTACCAATGCAAGTGAGACTAACTGGCGGCGATAAGAGAGTTATTGCTAATTGTCTGCTAGACACGGGGAGTGATACCACTTTAGCTTCAAGGCGGTTAGCAAATATGTTGGGAGTTCAAATTAAAAATGATAACACCGCACACGTAATGATCGCTACGTATAACGCGAGAACAAAGGAAACTTGTTTCAACATCGATTTAGAAATTAAAGGACTGCACACGGACACACTGTATCGATTTAGCGAACGTAGTTTGCGTGACGCATGTAGGCAGGCATAATAATCCTATTGGAAGAATAGAAATTGACATTAATAAAAATCCTCACTTAAGAGAAGTGGTACTTGACCCTCTAGAAAACAGTGAAATTGATTTAATAATTGGCACTGACTATAAAGCATTGCTGGACATGCAGCAAGTGAACCGTAGCACTGAATCACGTGTTACCGCTAAGCGATCCAGTTTAGGTTGGGTGCTAGTAGGAACCACTGAATCGATCCACCAAAAAGACGTGGCAGCGAATGAGGACAATACAACGTGTGCCAAGGTCCACAGTAATAATTTGCGGTTGATGAGAGGTAACGATATCGAATTGGGTGAGTCGGCTTACGTTTGTAATGGTAATATAAATTCGTGTGAATTACTGCATGCTGAAATTGATCGGTATTTTTATGCCGAGTTTGACGTAGAAAACGATGATGATGATGTAATGCCGTCGAAAAACGATTTGACATGTAACCGAATGTATGATGATTCTGTTGTAAAAATAGATGGCCGATTTAGTGTTGATTTACCGCTCAGAACGGATAAAGACTTACCGAGTGATAACAAAGTATTGGCAGAATCTCGACTTTTAAAACAAAGGAACTTACTGCAACGAGATGCAGAAGCCAGACAATTTTATGTTGACGCGATAGATCGATTGATTAAAACAGATAAAATAGAGCCGGTTGATGATAGCAACGATGATACTGACCGAGTATATTACATACCTCATTTTGTTACTTGCCATAAAAAGAGAAGGCTTGTGTATGATGCCTCGGTCAAGGGTAAGGGTTCCTCATTGAATTCGTTTTTACTTCAAGGCGTAGATACTACGCAGCGATTGTGGCACGTGCTAATGCGATTTAGACGTTTTCCTGTCGCATTTACTTGTGACATAAAAGAAATGTTTCTCCAGTGCGGTATAAACGAAAAAGACAGAAATTTACTGAGGATATTGTGGTTCAAAGACCACGATCTTAACGGACCGATAGTAACCTTCCGCTTTAAACGGTTACCGTATGGTTTGAATTGCAGCATGTCAATGGCAAACTACTGCCTAAAGAAAACGGTAGACGAAAATGTTGTTGGAGCGTCGACCCAAACGTTGAATGCAGCTGCAGATAGCTTCTACGTAGATGATGGTTTGGTTTCCTGTCCAAACGTGGAGAGTGCAGGAACAGTCGCTCAAGAATTGACGCAACTACTACAGTCAGGTGGGTTTGAATTGTGCAAGTTTGTATCTAATGCACCAGAGGTGCTAAAGTATATCGATAGCTCAAGGGTTGCAAATGGTGACGTTTGTAAAGAGGTGACGGACTCAAAAGTGTCTGAGTGTAAAGTTCTTGGCCTACATTGGGATCCGGTGGCTGACGTGCTATCTCCCAGGGTAAATATAAAAGAAAGACCTTGCACAAAACGTGGTGTTTGGGCAACAATCGCACAAGTATTTGACCCTTTAGGTATATGTGCCCCTTATTTACTTACGGGTAGGAGAATCATGCAAGAGGTGGCAGAAGAGGTCAGAGAGTGGGATGATCCTCTTCCTGCAGATATAGCCAAACGTTGGCGTAAATGGCTAAATGGGTTACCCAATCTTCAAAATTTATCCCTTAAGCGGAGCTTCTGGAAGAGCGAACCAGAGAGTTATCAGTTACACACATTTTGCGATAGCTCGGAAAAGGGATATGGGTGTGTGACATACATGAGGATGAGGCAAAATTGCCAATACCACGTCTCGTTTGTTATAGGTAAGGCTAAGGTTGTACCAAAGCAAAGTAATATAAGCATTCCCAAGCTAGAATTGATTGCGGCCTTGCTTGGTGCAAGAATGCACAATCAAATAAAACGAGCGATAAAAATACCGTTGAATGAATGTGTTCTGTATACAGATTCGTCTGTTGTGTTAAATTGGATTGAGACGATGGATAAAAGGTTGACTAAATATGTATCTCGTAAAATAAATGATATTAAGCGATTGTGTGGAGGAGATGAGTGGCGACATGTGAGTTCGTCGTGTAATCCGGCCGATGTGTGCTCACGTGGGTTAAACCCAAAGGATGTAAGTAATGACAATATGTATTTTGATGGTCCTTTATTTTTGAGAGAAAACACATCCGACACGGCGGACCATATAACTAGCGCTAGCGTTACTGTTGAAATCGAAAGAGTGAAAGGTGAATGTGCAAGTGTACCTGAGTACTTGTGTGATGTACAAGACAAGACAAGACAAGAAGTTTATTTTTGTTTGTTCAACAAAAAAAAAAAAATTTTTTTTCAGTAAACACAGTACATGACACATTTGAATAAGAATATTAAGAAAAAGTCTGATCGAATATAAATTTGTTTTAATTTCAGTTAAACAAACAGGACAGTGAAAGACCATTAAATGGTCATCAAGTCAAAAACTGCCCTTTTTTTAAAATACATATTTGAGAGTAAAAAAACTAAGTTGATACAAAAGCAATAAAAAAATAAAAAATAAAAAAAAAAAAAAAAAACACACACAAAAAAACTATTCACATTATATACAAGTAATACGTATTACATTGTTACAATAAAACAAAAAAAAATTTACATATATGATGGTAAGCAAAATTTTTTAATCAATATGCTGACATTAAAAAAACACAAACACAAACAAACACAAAAATAAGAGATGAGAGAAAAAAAAATATATATACATATATGTTTAGTGTCGAAAAAGCAATTTTAATTAACTAGAGTAATATTTCACATGCTTTTATGGTGTATATAATTTTATGTAATTCATATCAGAGACTAAATTATTTAATACAATTTTAGCAAATTATTTTTAAATTGCTTACAGAAAAGAGGTTTAGATAAGTTTTTTAGCTCAAAAGGGATTTTATTCCAAAGTTTTACTCCAGTGAAATTGCAGGAAGTTTGGCTACAATGGAAATTTAATCTTTCCAAATAGTAATTTTGATTACTAATTGATCTAGTTGTGTAGGAGTGGTGATTTTTGGCTGATTTAAAATAATGATTAAAATTTTCAGGTAGTCTATTATGATGATATAAGTACATAAATTTTGCCAATTCAAGTTGATAAATATCATTAACTTTTAGTAAACTCATTGAACTGTAATAGGTATTCATTTTAATGCAATCATTTATGGATTTAAAGTTGATATTACGAATTATTTTATTTTGTGCTACTTGTAGTTTATGTAGTATTGTTTTGTTAGTATTACCCAAAGCTATAATAAAGCTTAACAAGAATTGATTTATTGACAAAATGTTTCACCTTCGACAGAATTCTGGTTGCGTTAGCAAGCTTCCATAAAATGGAATTTATTTGGTTTTGCCATTTTAAATCTTGATCAAATACTACACCTAAATATTTTGTGGAGTATGAGTAGGGAATTACATGTTGTCCTACATTGATGCTAAATTTATTTAAATTTTTCTTCTTTTGTTTTGAGGCTGTTACAAAATAGGTGGATTTTGAATAATTTAAGGATAGATGGTTGGTTTTCATCCATTCATCAATAATGCAGAGTTCTTGGTTAGCTAATTGCTGAAGAATTTCAATGTTTTTATGTCTGATTGTTAGAACCGTATCATCCGCAAATAAATTGACATAAAATTTAGTATGCAATGGTAAGTCATTGATATACAAAGAAAAGAGCAAGGGGCCCAAAGTAGAGCCTTGTGGCACACCACACAAGACTGTACTAGTGTTAGATTTAGCATCACTGCATGTGGTAAATTGTTTGCGGTTGTTTAGATAGTTGCTAAGAAGAGTATACATATTACCTCTAATACCATATTTTTTTATTTTCTGTAATAGAATTTTGTGGTTAACCGTATCAAAGGCCTTTGATAAATCTAAAAAGATGCAACAGGTATAATCACCTTCATCAACATTTTTTTGTAGTTTATTATGTAAATCTATTATGGCCATTTCTGTTGAATAATTTTTACGAAATCCGAACTGTTGATTTGTGATAACTTTGTTAGAAAACAAAAATTTTTCTAGCCTATTGTATAACAATTTTTCAAAAATTTTAGCAATTGGAGATAAAATTGAAATTGGTCTGTAGTTATTAATTTGATCTTTGGGTCCAGATTTATAAACTGGTATTACTTTAGCTGATTTTAATATAGAAGGGAAGATACCAACTTCATAACATTGATTAAAAATCTTACTTAAATGTGGAGATAATATTGGTGCTATTATTTTGTATAATTTATTTGGTACATTTTCAGGTCCAGAAGCTTTAGAAATATCAAGTTTGGCAAACTCTGAAAGGATTTCCTCAGGTGTTATGTAGTCATATTGAAATGATTTGATTTTGCTTGGTATATCAAATTGTTTTGTAGAAGTTTTGGGAATTTTAGCATCCATACTTGGCCCTAAGTTTGTAAAATAATTATTTAACATGTTACAAATTACAGATTTGTCAGAAATTTTATTTTCGCTGGAATCTTTTATAACATTAATCCCATCTTGCTGATGCTTTTTGTGACTAATAATTTCGTTTATTAATTTCCATTGTTGTGTTAGATTATTTTTATGCCTAGACAATTCATTAAAATAGTATTTTTTCTTTGCTATCAGTTTTAATTTTGTCAATTTATTAAGATATGATTTATATTTTGTTAACAAATGTGTTTTTTGTTGTTTAAAACATTGATAAAATAATATGTTTTTTGTTTTTATTGATTTCAATAAACCTTTGGTAAGCCATGGTTTAGATCTTATTTTTCTTTCTTTTCTTGATAAGTGTTTTAATGGAGCATGATTCTCTACAACAGTTGAAATACCATCAAATAAATTTTTCATTGCTAAATTAGGGTCTTTAGTAAAAGCTAATGATTGTACTTTTAAAGAAATATCACAGAAAAATGCTTCAGCATTAAAATTCTTCATACAACGAATAATTTTTTTAGGAGAAAAGGTTTTCTTACAGTTTCTTTGAATAATACAGAATATAGGTAAATGATCAGATAGATCATATATTAGAATTCCTGGTATACATATATTGTTTAAGTTGTTGGTATATATATGATCTAAAATGGTTGATGAAGTTTGTGTAATTCTTGTTGGTTTATCAATTAATGTACAACACTCAGAAGAGTAAATATTATTTAAGCAATTACAAACTTGTTGATTGATGCTTTGCTTGGCCAAATCAATATTGAAATCTCCTGTTATAAAAAAAGAGCAATTAAATCTATTAAGTTTTTCTATTGCTTTACAGAGTTCTTCTTGAAATAGCTCATATGAATAACGAGGATGTCTATAGATTACACCTATTATAGTCTTCCTTTTGTTATCAACAATACTAGAGTCACAGTTATTAACAATTTCAATAAATAAACTTTCACAGTCATCATAATCAATTTTTATGTCAGTTCTTACATTATATTTTAAATCTTTTTTTATATATATACCAACTCCTCCTGCATTTGACATGGAGTTAACATAAGAGAAGTTATAGTGTTCAATAGAAGCCAGATGAGCTGTAAATGAATTTAATTTAGTTTCTGTTATAGCAATAAGATCAGGTAGGGAAGAAATTTCAAACAACAAGGATTCTATTTTATCTTTATTTTTTATTAGAGATCTTGTATTAAAATGCATTAAGGTTAAATCTTCTTTCTTATTAGATTTAATAAGATCAGCAAATTGTGTAGTGTTATAATATTTACAGTCTTGAGTGAAACAATTATTTTGCAATGTAACATCAACATAATCTAATTTTGAATGCACCATAGGCTGGAAACCAAAAAAAAAAAAAAAAAAAAAATTTTTTTTTCAAATATCTTAAATACAATCAAGTAACAACAAATAATTTGTTCCATTTGGCAAATTAAGACATCAGTTTGTGAGTAATTCAACTTGACTTATCATCAATACAACTTAATATTTTATCAGGATAATCAATATTTAACTCTAATCGTTTGTCCTGTTTATTAGGAAGAGTGTAAAAAATCTTACCATCGTTGGACCAGAATGATTTAATTTTGCCAGCTTCTCGTAATGTATTTAGCTTTTTTATGCATGACATTCTTTTTGGTGTTAGTGACTCAGTCAGAAAAAAATTCTTGCCTTTTAGCTTTTTTTTGCAGCTAAAAATTAAGGTTTTCAAATTGTGGCTTATGAATTTTACAATTATTGGACTATTTGGTCTACTAAGTCTGTGAGATCTGTCCAAATCTTTTTCTGTGACATTAATTCCAAGATTAATTTCTAAAAACTTAATAACAGTTTTGTCCGTATTTTCATTAACTTCTGCTGGTAAACCATGTATCAGTAGGCAATTTCTTCTAGAATATTGTTCTTGAGCCTCTAGCAAATTTTCTAAATTCTCATTCTTTTTGTTAATTGTTTCAATTTTTCTTTTCATTTTATCCAGCTCATCATGCACTTCCAAAGATAGTGAATTGCATACAATTTGTTTAAAATTCTCATTGTTTAATATATGTTCACTAACTTTAAAAGCTAAAGAATCCAAAAGATCAGCATCAGTTTTAAAGTTTTGGAGCAAAGTTTCTGATTCCTGTAAACATTTTTCTTGCTGGCATTTTGTTTTTACAGTTTCCTGGAGTATGTTGGTTTCTGTTAAAATTGATTTAACTACCTCTGTAATAGTTTCATGTTCTTTTTGTGTGGTACTGGTAGATGTAGATTTTTGTCCATTATATTTTTTGCCAGTCATGGTTTTCAGTCTTTACAATCAGTGTAATAACAAATCAAGAAGTGGTTTATAGTTAATTAATTATTATAAACTAGTCAAATTGCCAAAAATTACAAATTACATATATCCTTATTCAAACCTTACTTATTCAAATAGAATCATACCTGACCGGTATTCAGAATATGAAAAATGCTTAAGAATAATCGCGTACAGATATCGCTATATCTTGTATAAAGTTAAAAAGAGAGGATTTTTATCCCATGTTAAATGCGAAATTGGTTGCTTGAAGCAACATGAGAGGCGACTAGCCGAAATCGAACTAGTACGCATTGGCCAGGAAAAATATTTTGGCCAAAGAGTAATGAAAGTCGTATCAAATCATAATTTTGAATATGCGTTGCAACATTGTTATCGATCTGAACGCTCAAAATTGTCAGAAATTAAAAACTTATTGCCCTATTTTGATCAAAGTACAAGAGTTTTGCGTGTCGGGGGCAGAATTGTAAATGCTGCTTTGCCTGATGAAACAATTCATCAATATATTATACCCAAAAGTGGTCGTGTTACCGAACTGTTAGTAAAATATTATCATGAAATGTCTTGTCATTTTGGCGCAAATTATGTATTGTCGCAAATCGTACGGACCTTCTGGTTGTCTGGGGGTATCAGCACAATTCGCAAGTACACTGCTGAGTGTCAATACTGTAAAATTAGACGTGCTAAAAGTATGGGGCAAATAATGGAAAACTTGCCGAAATGTCGGGTGAATGTACCAAAACATCCATTCGAGCATACCGGTGTTGATTTATTCGGGCCAATTGCAGTACAAATGGGCCGGAGTGTAGTAAAGCGTTGGGGAGTTTTGTTTATTTGTATGGCGTCACGTGCATGTCACATTGAAGTTGTACCCGATTTGACGACTGATGCGTTTTTACAATGCTTTTGGCGTTTTACATCGCGACGTGGACTATGCTGCCGGTACCTATATTCGGATCAAGGCACGAACTTCAAAGGCTGCGATTCAGAGCTGAAGGAACTGTTGAAATCAAAGCAAATAAAAGGGTGCCGGACACCGACTCCTAAGATTCTAGAAGAGGTCGACCGAAGCCGAATTGCGACTTGCCTATCTCGAAAGGGGGTTGACGTTCAATGGCGGTTCAATGTTCCAAAAAATCCGCATGCTGGGGGGAGCTGGGAAAGAGCGATAAGAAGCTTGAAAGCTGTATTTGCCGCGATAATTCATAACGGTTTGTTAGCGGTCCCAGCGTTGAAGAAACGAAACCCAACGGAATACGAGCTTCTGACAATACTGTGCGAAGTGGAAGCCGTAATGAATTGCCGTCCAATAACCAAACTAACATCGGAACTGGAGGACTGGCGGGCATTGACGCCGATGACGATATTGACGGGAAATCTGCATCCAGACCTACCATCCCATGACTTTAGCAAGGGAGATCAGTATCGACAGAATTACAAATACGTGATAGCAGTTGCCGAGCAGTTTTGGGAACGCTGGCTCAAGATGTATATTCCTTGGTTGCAAATTAGACACTGCTGGAAGGAAGCAATGCCGAACTTAAAAAAGGGAGATTTAATTCTGCTAAAGGATTCCGAAAGCGAAGGAAGGCGGGAATTTCCAAAGGCTGTTATCGAAGAGGTCTACCCAGACGAGAATGGCTATGTTCGCATGGCAAGGGTTGTACTATCAGACGGTCGAGTGTTCAATCGTGACGTCAGGACGATGGTGCATCTTGAAGGTTTCGCAGCAAAGGAAGAGAACAATTCCAGCCACAAAAAATGATGTGCTATTGTTGTTGTTTTATTGATGTGTGTTGCGTTTTTAATGTGTAAATTATTTCGTTGCCGTAGATTATAAGCGCCTCAATAATTTAGGGGGCAGGATGTTAAATATTGAAATAATATTTATAATTTGGAAACCCTGACTAGGACTAGAGCATGTGATCAAGTTAGTAGCCGCTCTTTTTCTCGTCGTGTCGAATGGTGGAAGGACGTCAATATGAGACGGTGCGAAAATCGTGAGTGAAAACAAATTGTTTATCTATTCCTTCTTGGCGATAAATTTGGACGTTAAGTTGTTGTTAATTTGAGAGAATCACATTGTTTAACGCTGTCATATTGTTACATTGTAATATTGATCAATATTGTACACGTTGTTCAACAGCTTAGCACTCATTATCTATCCGCCAAAATTTAATTTCTTATTTACCTTTTTTCGTATTAATTGTTCGTTCTTTATAATATAATCTCTAAATTTAAACCATTGAATTAGAATCTAAATTAGGTGAGTTAGGAATTAATTTAGAAGGACAGATTAGACATCCCCACTCACTGATTATCGATCGCATCGCCCAGTATTCAATAGAAAGGTAATTTTATTTTAGGTGGCCTGCAGTAATCACAAGCCCTATGTGGGCCAAAATTTCAGTTCTGTCTGTTGATTTCCATTTGCTGTCACCGTACTTTTTGTCGTAAACTTTTTTAGCTTCCATGTTTTTGTTAGTGACAATGATGTCGAGTACTTTATCACATATGTACAATCGAAAAGTTTGTACAACATTAGTTTATACACCCGGTAGATTTGTTGGTTTGGCCTATGACCAAACGATGTTGTGCTGTTGGTTGTTCTTGGGGGTGGTGTGGATTGCCATACTGTCCCATCTTTACCAGTAAGATCTATCAAAGAAGTAACATGTGCACTCATATCCTCATTTGAATTGTCTATTTCTTCTTCATCTGTTCGCTCTCTCAAATCCTCTTCTACTGCATCATCCTCAGAATCGGAACTTTCAGGTGGCACAGACTCATCTTCTGAGGATTCTTCATCATCATTGCTGTCATTTTGAGGATGAAGCTCAGCTTGCATAATCTCAAAAACATTTCTAGTAGCCATTTTTGCTCTAAATTATTGAATACTCTACATCTACATATGAAAAAAAACGTAACTACTTCATTGTGCAATGTAAAACCGAGAAACTTGTGGGTACTGCCAACAGTACACTTGTCTTCTACATGCAAGCAGACTTAACAGTAATTACAATACGAATAAACAAGCCTCAGATGACTAAGTACTAATATTTATTGCTGCTCTATGGATGAATTAATTTAGACTAAGTTTGTCTGTCCGGTCTTCACGAAGTCAAACACAATATGTAAGAGCGATAAATGAGGATGCTAGTCACATCTTTCATGTGGTGGCAATGAAGCATTAAATAGGTCACTAGAACCAACAACGAAAAGGCAGGGGACAAGTACATGCGTTTCCTACAAAACTAAATCAGCTAAGAGCCTTTTGACTGAATAACCTTGCCGGCCCTCAGAAGCCCCTATCTACATTTTAAGGATGGAGTTTTGAAAACAAAAAATAAACGAACAAAAAAATGATTATGTACTAAACAATGCAACTCAAGACTAGTAAAATAAGGCGATTGAGGCTTATCAGGAGGAGTAACATCCCAACTCGTAAAATAAAATATTTATGCAAAATTTAGTTTCAAACGGGCCTCATAGGCCCCTAATAGTAGTCTAAGGGTTAATGCATTGCCTCTAACCCCATAATGATTAAGTTTGGAAAGTAATATCGTATGATCAATTGCATAAAATGCTTTAGATAAATCCAAAAAAATTTCTAGGGTTGCCTTTTTACAGGCAAATGACTGAAATATTTTTTCCACTAAAATTGAAATTGCATGAGAAGTAAAATGATTTTTTCTAAAACCAAATTGATAATTGTAAAAAAAAATTTGCTTTTCTAAAAATGAGTACAATCTATTATACATAACTTTTTCAAGTAATTTCAAAATATTTGATAATAAACTAACTGGTCAATAATTACTAATATTGTTGGAATCACCTTTTTTGAACACAGTACACACAGTAGCAAGTTTAAAGTAATCTATAAATACACCTTTACCCGTAGAAAGATTGAAGACATGGCTAAGTGCTAGTAGGATATTATGAGATGAGGATTTAAGAACTTTGCTTGGAATATGATCTGGCCCTGCACTTAATTTGTTTTTTGAATTTTTTAGAATGTTAGCAAGTTCTTGAGGACATGTTGGCCAAGTAAACATTGATTGGCATGTGGAAAATTTTAAATATTCTGAGAAATGTTTTTTCTTGAGAGGTAAGGAATTCACTAATTCATAGGGAACATCAGCAAACTGTTTATTAAAATAGCTTGCTATTTTTAAAGGATCATGAACAATTTTTCCATCAATATTGAGGCTTCTGCAATTAGATTTATGTTTTTTTCCTATAATAGAATTAATCAATTTCCAAGTGCTTTTAATGTCTTTTTTACAATTGTTAAATTTTTAATTATAGAGTGTTTTTCAATCTACTTTAGTCCTCTACTGATCAATTTTAATCATGTTTTGATCAATTTTAGTCACTACCAATCAAATTTAGTTCTGTGTCGACCAATTTTAGTCATGTGCCGATCAAATTTAATCTTGTGTCAATTAATTTTAATGGTGTACTGACCAAAAATAGTTATGTCAACAAACTTTATTTTTGTTGGTAAATACATGTAAACAATTTTGAGATATAATTTTTAATATAAATTTTTTTGTAATTAAAGTTTTACAACTACTGTAAGAATATCATAATTCTCTAGAATACCTCAAAGAATTTATAGGGTTTTTTGATCTAATTTGTTGTTTTTACAATCAAATTCATTCTTTTTGCAATCAAATTCGTTTTGCAATCAATTTCATTTTGCAAAAACTTTTATATATATACAGTATCTTTGTATAGGGTTCCCGATAGGGTCTATATACATATATAAATAATATGGGGTCTCTGTATTAGGTCTCCATAATCTAGAGTCTTTATAATTATGTTTCTAAAATATAGTCTCCATAATGTATATATAGATAGGTATATATACCTATCAAAGATCCTATATGGAGACTCAATACTATGGGGACTCTATTATGGAGACCATATTATGGAGACCTAATACTGTATCTATTATAGAGATTAAATTATAGAAACCTAATTTTGGAGACCTAATATTATGGAAACTGTATTATAAAAACCTAATTATGGAGACTATATACATTATGGAGACCTAATATTGTGGTGACCTAATACAGAGACCCTATATTATATATCTATATATTTGATAATATAGAGTCAATATATTTAATAATATAGGGTCTCTGTATTAGGTCACCACAATATTAGGTCTCCATAATTAGGTCTCCACAATGTATACATGGTAATCAATATATAGCGTTACAACTTTAAATAACTGTATTTGGGAAATGATACGTACAGTTGGAGTAACACAGGTGAAATATTGTTTCAGAATGAATATAAATTCGGTACAAATACAATTTATTCAATATGCTTTCCATTTGAATCGGCAAAACTGTGGAGAAACGCCTTGCCAGAGTCAGAATTCTTCTCTCCCGCCTTGAGGCAGGCACGCTTCCTAACCTCGTTTTCAGCCATGAAAAGAAATTCGATGTTCAACACCATGTAAATCCCCACAATGATCGTGTTTGGTCACGTGATGGGGAGGTAGGACCTTGAAGAGTCACTCGGGCCCAAGGGGTGGCGTCAGTGATGGTCTGGGCAGCCGTTATCGAATCTGGAAGAAGTCCTTTGTTTTTTGTAGAACAAGGCGTCAAACTAAACCAAGAGAATTACCGAGATGACATCCTTGTTGATTCATTGTTGCCCTGAGCAAAAAAACACTTCAAAAAACGTTTTTGGACATTTCAACAAGATTCGGCTTCATAACACGGAGCTAAAAAGACGCAGGAGTGGCTATCAGCCAATGTTCCCAACTTCATTTTTAAAGAGGAATGGCCCTCATCATCACCCGATTTGAATCCTCTCGATTTTGGTATCTGGGGGTACCTCGAGAGCAAGGTCTCAGCAACACATCATACAAGTTTAGAGGCACTGAAGACGAAACTACAGAAGAAATGGTTGAAAATGTTCCAGGATGTGATTCGTGACTCTTGCAGATCATTTTCGAGGCGTCTTCAGCTTGTAATTGATTCGAATGGAAAGCATATTGAATAAATTGTATTTGTACTGAATTTATATTCATTCTGTAACAATATTTCACCTGTGTTACTCCAAATGTATGTATCATTTCCCAAATAGAGTTATTTGAAGTTGTAACACTAAATATTGATCACCCTGTATAGTGGCCCAGATGGTAGGTGCTTTCACGCAGCCTGGGCCGTGAGTAAGTCTGCTCATTGATTTTAAAATGACAGACCGAAACCGAACCTACCAAAACGGAAGGGTATCCACCCATTCCGATGTTCAGTGTGGGTCTGTTAATCGGCAAACGTCCTTTTCAGGACGGGGCAATGTCAGGATAAAAATGCCCTTTTCAGGGCACATTGCCAATAAGTTCCGAAGACCCACTATTCTTCAGCTGAACATCAAACACCTCACTGCAAGCAAGATGAATGTTCTTCATCACCTCGCTATGCAGTCTGAGGCAATCGTCATCCTACTGCAGGAGACCCACTGCACTGATGCAGAGAAGTTGGTGCTACCACACTACCAACTAGCTGGGTCTTCTTTAAGCAGGAAGCATGGCCTTGCCACGTTTGTTCACGAGCGACTGAGATACACGCTTTTGGACCAATCTCCACCGACATCGGAGATCGAGTGGCTGTGTGTGGACGTTGATGGCTATAAAATAGTCAACGTCTACAAACCACCACCAACGCGATTGCGAACCCTGGATCTCCCAGTGTTTCCTCACCCCTGTCTGTACGCTGGCGATTTTAACTGTCGTCATGCTGACTGGGGTTATGATGACAACAGTCCGGATGGTGAGTGCTTGGCTGGCTGGGCAAGTATTAATTGTCTTGCCCTCCTATATAATGCCAAGGACGCTGCCAGTTTTTATTCCGGCCGCTGGAACACTGGCACCAATCCAGACCTAGCTTTCGCTAGCGTAGGTCCAAACAGTCGCTTACCGGATAGACGTGTCCTTGAGAAGTTCCCCAGGTCACAACATCGACCTTCGCTTATTACACCACCAAGGTTTGCTATGGCAGTGCCAAGCATGCCTGTTAAGCGATGGAACTTCCGCAAGGCCAATTGGAGTCACTACATTGCTTTGACGAATAAATTCGCAAAGACTTTGTTGCCGCCTGATTCACTTGATGTAGATGCGGCTTATCAGGACTTCTGTAACATCATTAAGAAAGCAGCCAAGAAGACTATCCCACGCGGGTATCGAAACAACTATATTCCGTGTTGGGATGCAGAGTGTGAATCCCTCTATAAAACCTTTCTGCAGTCTCCTCAGGGAGACGACTCAAGTTTGGCTGCTACAACTCTGCTTGTCAAGCTTGACAGAAAACGGAGGGATCGATGGTCCGAAGCAGTTCGGAGCATTGACTTCTCACACTCTAGTCGAAAAGCGTGGAGTATTTTGAACAACCTTACTGGTAGGTCACGACACTCTCCTCGTCACTGTCCCGTTTCAGCCGATGCTAATGCATCTCAGCTGGTTAGAAATGGGAAATACGAGGCTGTTGACCGCAAGTCATCTCGACTTGTCTTTCAAGAAGTGTTTGACCTTTGGAGGGCCACAACACCAGACGCAGTAAATATCTCTGACAATTTTTCACAGAGAGAATTTGCTGCTGCCCTTCAACATTTAAAACCAGGTAAAGCTCCGGGTCCTGATTCCATCTGCCCCGAGCTTATACTCCATGCTGGAGCTGCTTTGAAGTCCTGGTTACGTGACTTCCTTACTTCCTGTTTGCGCCGACTCAAAATTCCCAAGATCTGGAGAAGAGCGCTTGTGGTCGCAATCCCAAAACCAGCAAAGCCCGTGGGGGACCCAAAGAGTTATCGATCGATATCTCTGCTCTGTGTCCCCTACAAGATCCTCGAGAGGCTTATCTACGCCCGCGTTGAACCATTAATCGATCCACTGCTCCCTAAAGAGCAGGCTGGGTTCCGACGCGGGAAGTCAACCGTAGATCAAGTTGTTCTGCTAACCCAGAACATCGAGGATTCTTTCGAGGCTAAAAAGAAGGCCGGTGCCGTATTTATCGATCTGACAGCTGCTTATGACTCTGTCTGGCACCGTGGCCTTACCTGCAAGCTGCTGAGACTACTTCCGGATAGGCACATGGTCAAAATGATCATGGAGCTTGTCCGAAATCGAAGTTTTACCCTTACCACCGGTGACAGCAAGCAAAGCAGGCTACGCCGTCTTAAAAACGGCGTTCCTCAGGGATCGGTCTTGGCTCCCCTCCTATTTAACATCTATACGTACGATCTTCCTTCCATGATTTCCAGAAAGTTTGCTTATGCTGATGATTTAGCATTGTTGCACTCTTCTGGAAACTGGAATGACTTGGAGGGGACATTAAGCCAAGACATGTCCACACTGTCATCGTATCTCCAGACTTGGAGGTTGAAGCTCAGTCACACTAAGACGGTGACGACAGCCTTTCACTTAAACAACCGAGAGGCCAAACGTGAGCTAAAGGTCTACAACAATAGTAGACTTTTACCGTTCTGTCCAACCCCTACATACCTTGGGGTAAAACTGGACAGATCGCTCACGTTTCGTCACCATTTAGTGGCATTGCGCAAAAAACTATCATCGCGCGTCACACTGTTGAGGCGACTCGTGGGCTCGGGATGGGGTGCTGGTGCTAAAACACTACGCATAGCCACCTTGTCTCTAGTCTACTCAACAGGTGAGTACTGTGCGCCAGTCTGGTGTCTCAGTGCTCACACTCGCCTCATTGACAGTGTCTTGAATGACGCCTTGCGCATAGTTACTGGATGCCTGCGTCCCACTCCAACGGACCACCTACCTGTACTTTCAGGCATCCAGCCAGCTGAGCTTCGCCGACTGGGAGTGACACTCTCCTTGGCTTACCGTGGATCTCTGGACCCCGATCATATTTTGCATGGTCTTTTAAATGGGTCCTCAGATACTGGCCAAGTGAGACTAAGATCCAGACGCCCGTTTGTGCCAGGTGCGCGGAACCTCTTGGACAATCTTGCCAGACTTGGCATCCGCGCCTCTGAATGGACAAATCACAAATGGAACGCGGAGTACTGTGAAAGTGCTTCCAGGCTCCGTGCTTTTGTGCCCGGGACCAGTGTCAGGCCTGTTGTGATGGGCTTACCCCGAGCAGCTTGGGTTAAGCTCAACTGCCTTCGGACTGGTGTTGGGCGATTCCATTCGTTCATGCACAAATGGGGTCTCGCTCCTTCACCGAATTGCGAGTGTGGCGCCTCTGAGCAAACCGCAGACCATGTACTAACAATGTGCCCCATACATCGGGCACCACATGGAGCACGCGGTCTGACGGTTTTGGATGACAAAACTCGATGCTGGCTTAATAACATCACTGCCAGCATCTGATCCAGGCAGTGCAGCAGTCTGGGGTAGTAAAAGGATAAACCCTCGGCCCCAGTTCTGTTTGTGTCTGGCCTGGAGTGGATGCCCTTCAAACGACGACGACGACGACCCTGTATAGTCTCCATAATTAGGTTTTTATAATATAGTTTCTATAATATTAGGTCTCCAAAATTTGGTCTTTATAATTTAGTCTCTATAATTGATACAGTATTAAGTCTCCATAATATGGTCTCCATAATATTGGGTCTCCATATAGGATCTCCGATAGGTATATATACCTATCTATATATACATTATGGAGACTACATTATAGAAACATAATTATAAAGACTATAGATTATGGAGACCTAATACAGAGACCCCATATTATTTATGTATATAGATCCTATACAAAGATACTGTATATATATAAAAGTTTTGCAAAATGAAATTGATTGCAAAAAGAATGAATTTGATTGTAAAAAGAACAAATTTGATTGCAAAAACAACAAATTAGATCAAAAAACCCTATAAATTCTTTGAAGTTTTCTAGAAAATTGTAATATTCTTACAGTATTTGTTTTTGAAAATGCAGTAGTTGTAAAACTTTAATTAACAAAAAAACTTATAGTAAAAATTATATCTCAAAATTGTTTACATGTATTTACCAATAAAAATAAAGTTTGTCAACATAACTATTTTTGGTCGATACATGATTAAAATTGATCGACACAAGATTAAATTTAATCAGCACATGACTAAAATTGGTCGACAGGAAACTGAATTTGATCGGTAGAGGACTAAAGTAGATCGAAAAACACTGTAATATTCCTGTTTTTTTGTTTTAACAGTGGAAAAATACAAATTTCTGGCTTGTGTAAATGCCTGTCTTGTTTGTGGGTTTTTATTATTTATGTGTCTTTTATACAGTTTTTCTTTTTTGTTTAATAGAATGTGAAGATCAGAATCAAACCACTGATTATTTGTTTTTTTGCAAGAAATTTTAGTTAAAGGAAAAAAAATTTTTAATTTATATAAAGTTTTTGTAATTTTTGATAGCTGGAATTCGGGTCAGAATCACATAACATAGGATAATATCGCTTTCTGAAAGAGCTTTAGAGAATAGATTTACATTTTTATCTGTAAAATGGCGACATTGTTGGACATTTTGATGAGAAATTTTGCTGATGGAAGTGCACATTATGACAGGAAATTGATCAGATATACAGTGGGTTAAAAA
>OY796892.1:37485782-37516762 GCA_963680785.1 Diplosoma virens | reverse complement strand
TAAAAAGGACCAAAAGATAAAACGTAGTTAGAACTGAATTCATTTTTGAAACAATTAAAATGTTAACACTAGAAATTAAATTCATACAACATAAAAATAATAACTATGTTTGAATTCGGTTTACTAAATAATAAAAATGGAAAAAAGACGACTTTTTTATTAAACATCTGTTTATTGAACACGAATAATCTATCAATAGAAATTTTGTTTAAAAATTTTAACAAATACTTTAAAATTGACTATGAATAAAAACCAAGAATGCCAAGAAATTTTTTAAAAATTTAACAAGGTTGTAACAAAAAATCAAGCTTGTCTAGAAAAAAGTTAAACATAGGTAAAACAAAAATCAAGGTTGATTAGAAAAAATTTTTTTAAATTGAACAAAGCTTATGACAAAAATCAAGGTTGTTAGAGAAAAAATTGAGGTTAGGTAGAACAAAAATCAAAACTGTTAAAAGAAAATGTTTTAAAATTGAATAAAGCTGCCTAAAAGTCAAGCTTTCTTAGGGAAAAATCGAATGCAGGTTTCTAAAATGAAGGTTGATTAAGAAAAAGTTTTAAAAAATTGAACATAAATATAGCAAAAATCAAGCTTGCCTAGAAAAAAACTGAAGATAGATATCTAAAAACCAAGGTTACCAAGAGAAACTATTAAAATTGAACAAAGGTATAACAAAAATCAAGGTTGCCAAGAATAAAAACTTAAACAAAGGTATGACAAAAATCAAGGTTGCCAAGAAAAAATTAAAAATGGTAGATATCTAAAAGTCAAGGTTACCAAGTGAAACTATTAAAATTGAACAAAGCTATAACAAAAATCAAGGTTGACAAAGAAAAAAACTTAAACAAAGGTATGACAAAAATCAAGGTTGCCAAGAAAAAAAATTAAAAATGATAAATATCTAGAAGTCAAGGTTACCAAGAGAAACTATTAAAATTGAACAAAGCTATAACAAAAATCAAGGTTGACTAAGAAAAATTTTTGAAAAATTGAGCATAAGTATACAAAAAATAAGGTTGCTTAGAAAAATTGAACAAAGGTATAACAAAAATCGAATTTATCTAGAAAACAATTAAATTTGAATTTGCAGCTTGCAGCTTGTTTAAAAAAAAATTTAAAAACAAATAAAGATAGGTGTAACAAAAATTAAGGTTGATTAAGAAAATTTTTTGAAAAATTGAACATAAGTATACCAAAAATCAAGCTAGCCTAGAAAAAATTGAAGATAGATATCTAAAAATCAAGATTGTCTAAAGAAAAACTTTTAAAATTCAAAAAGATATAATAAAATCATGGTTGACAAAGAAAAATTCTGAAAAATTCAACAAGGATGTAACAAAAATCAAACTTGATTAGAAAAAAATTAAATATAGTTATGACAAAGAACAAGCTTGCCAAGAAAAAATTAAACAAAGGTATGACAAAAATCAAGGTTGACTAAGAAAATGTTTGAAAATTGAACAAATATGTAGCAAAAATCAAGCTTGTTTAGGAGGAAATTAAAGATAGAAATGACAAAAATCAAGGTTGTCTAAAGAAAAACTTTTAAAAATTTAACAAAGGTATAATAAAATTATGGTTGACAAAGAAAAATTTTGAAAAATTCAACAAGGGTGTAGCAAAAATCAAATTTATTTAGAAAAGAATTAAATATAGATATCTTCAAATCAAGTTTCTACGGAAAATTTTTGAAAAACCAAACATAAGTATAACAAAAGTCAAATTTGTTTAGAGAAAAAGTTTTAAAATTGAATAAAAGTATCTAAAAACCAAACTTTCTTATGGAAAAATTTGTGAAATTAAACATAAATATAACAAAAATCAAGATAAAGTTTTGCAATGGGCAAAGAAACCTATACAAACGAACCTGGTAAAAAACCTAGGGAATTCCCCATGGGAGAACTAGGTATTGCGCAACAACACCTGTCTTGTCCTGACTTGTCTGTGCTGTTTTTAGTAATAGATTGCGCTAGTATTTTACAATGTTTTCCCAATACACTAGGGAATCCCATGGAAAATCCCCATGGAAAAACTGAGTATTGACCTGACTTGTCCTTCGCAGAAAATGGAGTGCTTAAAAACAGAAAACTGTTTAAAGAAATTTTCTATTGTGCACTTAAAAACAGGAAAAGGTTAGATAGGTTCGTTTTACGAGTGTTTAGAAATAGGAAACTGATTAAAGGAATTTTCTATTGCGCGCTTAAAAACAGGAGAAGGTTAGGTAGATTCGTTTTACGAGTGATTAAAATAAAAAGCGGTTTGACTTTATTACTTTAAATTTTTGGAGAATGTCTTGAAATAATCTTATGTTATGTTTTGAAGTCTTGGTTCTATCTTGGACAAGAAACGAAATCAGGACTACTGCTATTCTTAGGGTAAGGATTTATACTGTCTTGGGTAGGAATCAAACTCAGGACTTCTGCCTTTCTTAGGGTTTGGCTTTATATTATCTTGGGTAGGAATCAAACTCAGGACCTTTTCTTAGGATTAGGATTTACAGTTTCGCTGTCTTGGTTGGGAGTCAAACTCAGAACCACTATGTTTCTTAGGATTACGATTTATATTATATTGGTTGGGAGTCAAACTCAGGATTACTGTCTTTCATAGAGTTTGGCTTTATATTATCTTGGGTAGGAATCCAACTCAGGACCATTGGTCTTCTTAGGTTTAGGATTTATACTGTCTTGAGTAGGAATCAAACTCTGACATTCTTAGGGTTAGGATTTATACTGTCTTGGATAAGAATTGAACTCAGGACCTTTCTTAGAGTTAGGGTTTATACTGACTTGGGTGGGAGTCAAACTTAGGACCTTTCTTAGGATTAGGATTTACAGCTTCGCTGTCTTGGTTGGAAGTCAAACTCAGGACCATCATCTTTCTTAGGAATAGGAATAAGAATAGAAATAGGATTAGGATTAGAAGTAGGATTAGGAATAGGATTAGGAATAGGATTAGGAATAGGATTAGGAATAGGATTAGGATTAGGATTAGGATTAGGATTAGGATTAGAAATAGGATTAGAAATAGGATTAGGATTAGGATTAGGATTAGGATTAGGAATAGGATTAGGATTAGGAATAGGATTAGGATTAGGATTAGGAATAGGAATAGGATTAGGATTAGGAATAGGATTAGAAATAGGATTAGAAATAGGATTAGAAATAGGATTAGGAATAGGATTAGGAATAGGAATAGGATTAGGAATAGGATTAGGATTAGGAATAGGATTAGGAATAGGAGTAGGAATAGGAGTAGGAATAGGATTAGGAATAGGATTTGGAATAGGAGTAGGAATAGGAGTAGGAATAGGATTAGGAATAGGATTAGGAATAGGATTAGGAATAGGATTAGGAATAGGATTAGGAATAGGATTTGGAATAGGAGTAGGATTACGAATAGAATTTAGATTCAGAATAGGATTCAGAATAGGATTCGGATTCGCCACTGCTCCTGCGCTGATGACGTCGGTGCGCCATCGCGCCAGCGCGCCAGATTGAGGAGGTCACCAAAAAAATCATTACATACTACTAGCGCAGCATCGATAATGATTTGGCAAAGGTACTTCACAATTATTTTTTTTATGTAATTCATCCCTTAAGTCAATAACTTGTACTGGAATGAATGGGACATCTGTGTCGTCTTTATTGTTATTCTCTTGTTGCTTGCCGAATTCCCGAAAACCTTAAACAAGGTTTGGGCCATTGTCGGTAGTAGTGTTTACAACCTGAAAAGACATTGGCATTTAAAATAGCTGCTTACGTTGATATATTTGCCCTGAGTTTAAACAAAAACTTTTGCAAATTTGGTAAACCGGGGATAGCATACAAACAGATTTAAGCATATAAATGCAACATATCACGATAATCTCGACTCGTGTGACGGAAAAGCAAATGCACTCTGTCAAATCTTGCCAAAAGATTGCTACAAGCATGCGCATGGCAATCAAAAAATTTTACTTGTAATAACATGTAAAGTTATCATTACAAAACGGCATTACATTTTCTGAATATAAGCACATTTCTGATGTGCCCTCGATCGCACAACATACTTACGGCATATACACATAAAAAAGTGGACTAAAGAGCCGACGAAACAGTATGTTTATTGCTAGTATTACCTTGCTTTCAATGTCAAATGCTCTGTAGAATTGCTGCATTGTATCGGCTAGCACATCAAACGTATGTGCCCCGGAAACCTCTTTATAACGGTTATTTCCAGGAAAGATCGGTGGTGCGCTGACCAGCAATCGGCTAAACATTTATGTACAAAATTAGTAGGCCTAAATGCTTTAAAAGTTGAAACATTAGTTGGCTACGTATTAATAAGTAAATCGAAGTAATAACGCGTCGTATCGTTATTTATTGCGTGAAAAACACATTTTATCACACAGAGCAAATATTTTATTGAAAGATTTGCTTTGTTATTTTTTTACTAGCTGTAAAACAATATAATATTGGCCTATAGTACAAGATTTAAGCAGCTACAATAATTACTATTTAGTACGTAGCTAAATATTTTACTTTACTGACGAGCGAAATAAGCCTTACAAATAAAATAATAAGATAACTCATCAAAGGTGTTTTTATCATCGCGTATGTTTGACGTGATGGTAGGTTAAATTTTGGATTAAGGCACTTTAGAAATTCAGGAAAATACTTGGACTCCACCAGCATAGCAGGAATCATATAACAGATAATAAACTTTAAATAAAATAAATTTATTTAAACGGCCCTGATCAAAACATTAATAATATCATATCATTATTACACCCGGTAAGCTACGCTAGGGACTCTGTAACTCTACAGTATCACCAGGATAGCTCAAACATTACTATTTACATCATTATTAACACCAATTTACTGTTAAAACAAGGTAGCAGCTTTCGCTTAATCAAACGGTTCAAAAATGAGTTAGTATACTGCTTTACCGAGAAAGTTTACACTGAGCTCCTTGTTTCTTGATTGCCCCAGAGCGACCACGTTTAGATTCTCCACGAATTGGGGCTTTGAGGGTTTCTACTCATCTGGATGAGCCTAAAAATTTTACAGTGTTTAATTGTCAGTTGTTAGAACATACAAATATCGTGATTTGCAAACAGTTATCTTACTGCTAATTACAGTAACTTTAATTTCGACAAATGGCAGACTATACTGCTTGAGTGCATGTGTTAACATATGCCAACATTATAAAATAAGCAATATTTATACTTTGTCAATATGTACATGTACATTACTTTACACCAATTTTTGAACAATTTTACATGTTTTTGTAACAAGTATTTTTTAAAAGTGACAGTGCTTAATCTTCAAAAGTTTGGATGGCATCAGTGTCAAACAAAATCGACATTGTTCTAAGGATAAATATGTAAAACATTTGGACTGCACTTCAATCAAGTAATGCAATTTTGATTCCGGTCTCCAGTGAATGGAGGTGGCCGGATGCATCCCACTACTTCTACAATTCTTCCTACACCTTCTCTTCACCTACATCAATCTGCCATATCTTCTTTCCTTAAACCAGGGTTTCCCAAACTGAGGTACATGTACCCCTAGGGGTACATTTAAGCTCGTCAAGGGGTACATTATTATGTGAGAGAATATTCTTATTTAAGTTAAATTCCGTGTCCGGAAGAAATAATGGACTCAAATGTCTAGAATTTTCCAATTTGGTCGATTGTAATTACGTCAAACAGGACAATTAAGAGGGAAGACTTTTTTACAGATTAACGTGATTTTGGGTTTGAATGGAGAAAATTTGTGACTGTTGAAAGGGGAAGAGTTTTCATTTTTTAGAGATCACCTTGATTTTCGGCATGAATTGGGAAAATTTGTTTCTGATTCAAAGTGAAGACCTTTTTTTTAGAGGACACCATGATTTGGAACAATATCTACTTAGCTGAGGCCCACTAGCTCGAACAATTTCGAAAAGTGACCTGCAAGAGTGAAGAAATTAAACCACCCTGTTTTAGAAAAACGTCACAACATTTTAGGGGTACATGCAAACCTGCTACAGAGTCCAAAGGGTACCAATCAACTAAAAGTTTGGGAAACCCTGCCTTAAACCAATCCTTCTCATATTTCCTTCCACTTGTTCCCTGCATTTCATCCTCGGTCGGCCCTGTTCACGTTTTCCATCCACTTCATGTACCATTGCCTTCACCAAAGCATCTTTCTCAGATCTTTGAGGGCTAATACTTAAACTTTTGTAATGGTTTTTCGATGTAAATGTGCTCTTCGTTGAGTAACGTGTGCATTTAATTGTGCCTTTGCACAAAGATCGATCGTCACTTGTTTCTAACATTTTTTTAAACTACGGGATCATAAATAAAGCTTTTAAGATGTGGCCAAAAACGGTATTTTTTAAATTTTGATTGCTTGATTGGGTACAAACGGAAATTGATGAACTTGTTAAGAAGAAAAAACAAAATTATGTTTGCAACAACCTTACAGGATTGTTAAATAACATAAAAGCGTGTATGCTACAACATTGATTCCATTCCATTTATTTTTTAAAAATACTAGCTTAACAAATTAGCTCCTTATTAAAAAATTAAAAAAATTTTTATTAGCTCCCTTTAGACTTCCTTTAGACTTAGATTTAATCGTTAGTTAGACGCATAAAACGCAAACAAACCAACCATCGGAGTCACATTTCAGTGTTTACTGATGCCGGTCTCAAGCCTTCTGCAGTTAATTAAATGAGAAGGGTTGCGGCAGGAAAAGCATCCGGCGTAAAACTTTTTCGTCAAAACATTATGATATGCTGTGATGATAAATCCATACCAGATCGGTCGAGGCCCGGGTTACCAACGACCGGCTCAGGTATCGCACGGCAAGGCACCTGTGGAAACTATGATACTGCTGTGCTTAGTGAAAACAAGAGAAAGAGAGGAGGAAGGCGAGTGAAGAGACAATGGGAAATGTGGAAAAGGATACGAACACTCATAAGGGTTGGTACTTAAATATAGAAATAATGACTGGAAAGGGGAGAGAGCTGGCATCTATGATGGAACGAAGGAATGTAGGTATACTGTGCCTACAAAAAACAAAGTGGAAAGAAGGTAAAGTGAGAAACATTGGAGGGGCTGCAAACTATTCTACAATGGAGCTGATGGTAGAAAAAATGGAATAGAGATAGTGGTGAGGGAAGAGCTGTTTGAAAGTGTCTTGGAGGTGAAGAGAGTGTCAGACAGACTAATGGCTATAAAATTGGAGGTAAAAAGGATCGATACCAAACATAGTAAATGCTTATGCTCAATAGGTTGGCAACAGCATGGAGGAGAAAAATGATTTTTGGCAAGATCTGGATGGGTTAATAAAAAGTGTATCAAAACAGAAAGTGATAGTGCTAGGTGGGGACCTAAATGGACATGGGGGGGAAGGAAACATAGGGGATGAGATTATAATAGGGAGGTATGGTGCGGGAACAAGAAATAAGGAAGAGTCAATGGTTGTGGATTTTGCAAAGCGGATAGATTTGGCGTTTGTCAAAACTTATTTCAAGAAGATGAACACAGGGAGACGTATAAAAGTGACGGAAAAAATATCCAAGTAGATTATGTGATCTGCAGAAGGAGGAACCTGAAGGAAATGTGCAATTGTAAGGTAATGGTAAATGAATGCGTTGCAAATTAAAAATTCAAGAAGCAAGTCAAGAAGCGTTTAGACAAGAGGTGACCAGGATTTTGGGAGACAAGGATAGGTTACTTGATGAGCGGAATAAAACAGCGGAACTGCTAAGAAAAACAGCTGAAACTGTACTGGGAGTAATATTTAGGAAACGAAATGGAGACAGGGAGACATGGTGGTTGAATGAGAAAGTTCATAAGAGCATAAAAGAAAAGAAAGAGGCAAAGAAAGCATGGGATAAAATAAGAGATGAAAATACTAAAAAGATGTATAAAGAAAAGAAAAGCAAAGAAGGCAGTTGCAATGGCAAAGGACGTGCGTATGACGATTTATATGCTGATTGGAAACAAAAGAAGGTGAAAAAGAATTGTACAGATTGGCTAGGCAGAGAGACAGAGCGGGGAAAGATGTACAGTACGTGAGGGTTATGAAGGATGAAAACGGTAATGCGATGATAAGTTCGGAGGAAGTGTTAAAAAGATGGAAGGAGTACTTTGAGAAACTGATAAAGAAGAAAATGACAGAGAGCTAAGGACATAGGAAGTAGAAGTTGTTAACGAAGAGGTAAATTGTGTCAGTAGAAAAGAAGTGAAGAATGCACTGAGAAAGATGGAAAAAGGTAAAGTTGTTGGGCCAGACAAGTTGCCAGTAGAAGCTTGGAAGTGCACGAGAGAGATGGGAATAGAGTTTTTGACCAGACTGTTCAACAAACTGTTAGTGGGTGAACAAATGCCAGAAGCATGAAGAAGGAGTGTGCTTATCCTAATCTATAAAAACAAATAGGACGCACAGTGCTGTGAAAGCTACAAAGGAATAAAGCTGATAAGCTTTACCATAAAAATATAGGAAAGAATTATTAAAGCCAGGCTAAGGGATAGAGTAGAGATCACTGAACAGCAGTATAAGATATTATATGTGGTGTAATTAAGTAAAGTGTTTAATAAAGTATACTTTTATATTTTTTATATGTTTAATAACAATATAAGACACAGGGAAGGTCAAAGAGAGCTACATTGTGTATTCATGGACCTAGAGAAAGCTTACGACAGGGTTCCGCAGGAAGAGCTGTGGTATTGTATGAGAAAATCAGGAATAGTGGAAAAATATGTGCGACTTGTACAGGATATGTACGAAGAAAGCAAAACAGTGGTGAGGTGTGCTATAGGAACTACAGAAAGTTTCAAGGTCAAGGTTGGATTGCACCAAGAATCAGCGTTAAGTTCGTTTCTGTTTGCTGTGATTATGAATAGGCTAACGGATGAAGTAAGGAGAGAACCACCGTGGACGATGCTGTTTACTGATGATATTGTGATTTGCAAAGAGACCAGGGAAGAAGTAGAGCAAACACTAGACTGCTGGAGGTATGGTTTGGAAAGAATAGGGATAAAAGTAAATAGGTCAAAGACCGAATATCTGTGTGTAAATGGAGGAAATAAGGACGAAACAATAAAGTTGGATGACACAAAAGTGCTAAGAATAAAGGAATTTAAGTATTTGGGATCAACGGTGCAAGAAAGTAGTAGTTGTGAAAGGAAAATAAAGAAGAGAGTGCAGGCAGGATGGTACGAATGGAGAAAAGTATCGGGAGTAATCTGCGACAGGAGGTTACCAGCTAGAGTAAAAAAAAGTGCACAGTTCGGTAGTGAGACCAGCAATGGTGTATGGACTTGAGATGGTGGCAGTCACAAAGAAACAAGCAGAAGAGATGAAAGTTGCAGGGATGAAAATATTGAGATTTGCTATTGGAGTGACAAAAAAAGATAAGATTAGAAATGAATACATCAGGGGTACAGTTAAGGTAGAACGGTTAGGAATGAAGATGAAGGAGAGCAGGCTGAGGTGGTATGGACATGTTATGAGGAGAGACCAGAAGTATGTAAGAAGAAGGGTGATGGAAATGGAGTTACCTGGAAAAGTGGAAGGCCGAAGAGAAGATTTCGTGATTTAGTAAAGGAAGATATGGGGAAAGTTGGTGCAAGGGAGAAGGACATTGAAAATAGGACACTGTGGAGGAACATCACACGCTGTGGCAACCCCTGATTACAGAAAAAGGCCAAAAGAAGGAGAATATAAATCCATTTAAAATCAAGCAAAAATCAAAAAAGGTCTTCATTATGTAAAAAGGCAAAACAATTGACATTCGTCAGTTCAGACGGTAATCCTGACAGTATGTGTCGTTTGGTAATACAAAAATAAGTAAATGCATATTGTCGAAAAAAATGTTTAGTAATTACTTGCATTATCAGTCTGGATTTATAATTTATAGCTTTAAAACAAAGAGTAATTTCTAAAAAATTAGTCGACTTTGGTGCGTTTTTTTGTTCCTTTCTGATTCTGTTCATTGTAACAGACTTATTTTAATAAGAGGTATATTTATAAGCAAAGGTGTAAAATTGCAATTTTTGCGCATCACCGAAATATTGACTAAAAAATTTGGAAACACACAATCTCGAAGATAATAGATCAAATTAAATGCTCGTTTTCACTACAAGCGTGGAATGGAGTATTTTTTATTTGCTTTATTGATTTTTTGCTTCGCTTAGATTTTAAGCGTTTTCTCAGTCATCAGCCATCACGCTTTCTCAGACACTTTCTCAGCCATTATTGTAAAAGTTGTAAAAATATTGTCATACAAAACTGTGTTTAGTGATGAGAATAGTGAGATACGTTTTCTTGTAACACATCTACCCGAATTCTATTTGAACAAGTGCCACGAGCCCTTAAACGTCTGATGTGGGGCACCACTTTAAATAACTTCACTAATGAATATTTATTAGGGAAACATAGACCATCGACATTAGTTAATCGCCACAAAGTTAGTCGAATACTACTGGCTTATACAAATATTAATTTTTGAAAACGTTAAGAGTAAGTCTGTGTATGTACAATAGAAATGTATTAATTTAACTATTCAAATAAATCAAAGAAATAAAGATAAAATAGCTTTTAACAGCAAATGCTTCATCTAAAGCTCTTTTGTTAAATAAGTAGCCTTAAAAAAGGCTGTTTTGAAAACTCGAACGTTTTCATCTAGCTCTCTTCAGGAGGTTTCGCTAGAATGAATTGCAGAACTGAATGTAGTATTTCAAAAGTTTTAAGACTGATCCTGATTGGCTAAAAATTAAGATTAGTACAGTTATCATAATAATTAAAAAGTATTTAATAAATAAAATCACGTTTCGTCAGCGTAAGAAATTTTTGGCAAAAAAAAGGAACAAAATTATGCAAGTTTTATGCTAAAATTTGGAACTAAAAAGACAATTTTTTTACAATTATACTAACAGTTTGTGTTTGTAAACAAACTCTTTCTGTCTACACAAATTAGGTTTTCGAAGAGTGATGAAAATTGATTCCAAGACTGATAAATAGAAATCGGATCGTGCTTTAGAGAGAATAAAAAATTGATTGTCCTTATAGTAAGATGCACATTTTTGGTTATGTAATAGATGGTTTCCAATTGCTGAATCACAGTGCGGTATTGAATTCGCTAGTTTTCCTGGGCGTTCTGGTTGTTTACGTTCTTGACTGGTTCTGTTCCGAATAGACTTAAAAATCTGCTCTAAATCTACATTAAAACATGAACTAGACAATATTTGCTCTATTCTTGTAAAAAATGGTTATCCAGAATTCCTTATTGATTCGAGAATTTCCAAAAAACTTTTACGTTTCCAACAAAGCACTAGAGAAGGCCCAAAAAAATGCCCTGTCTATTTAAAATTGCCTTGGATTGGCGAAAATTCCCTGAAATTTAAAAGAAAAATAAAATTATCTATTAATAATTGTTTTGGAGCGGTTCAACCACGAGTGATCTTTTCCACCAGACGAATTTTACCTGCTATACATAAAAACGTTCTTCCCACTTTTCAACAAAGTAATGTCGTATATGAATACGTGTGCCACTGCGATAGTCGGTACGTGGGTCGAACGTCTCAACGTTTGGAGGACAGAATCCGCCAGCATGTGCCGAAGTCTATTCGGAACAGAACCAGTCAAGAACGTAAACAATCAAAACGTCCAGGAAAACTAGTGAATTCAATACCGCACTGTGATTCAGCGATTGGAAACCATCTGTTACATAACCAAAAATGTGCATCTCACTATAAGGACAATCAATTTTTTATTCTCTCTAAAGAACGATCCGATTTCCATTTATCAGTCTTGGAATCAATTTTCATCACTCTTCGAAAACCTAATTTGTGTAGACAGAAAGAATTTGTTTACAAACACAAATGGTATAATTAAAGTTTACGTACGTAAATTATTTAAGCTAAAAAACGGTATGACCGTGAGCGATTTTTGTTAGTCAAACTAACCTGGATTCCCCTGTGGCTACTATCGTTTCTTGAGAAATTCTTTTTCTCTTGGTTTCTTTGTTATTGCCTCCTAGTGCTGTAGGGGAAAAGGTTCCGGGTTAGTTTCACCGACAAACAACAGTTACGGTCTCTTCTTAAAAAGACCCTCAAATTTAACGGCGACCCAGCAATTAAAAAGCACTAGTTTAATGTTTATTATTTTCAAGAAACGATGGTAGCCACAGGGGAATCCAGGTTAGTTTGACTAAAAAAAATCGCTCACGGTCATACCGTTTTTCAGCTTAAATAATTTACGTACGTAAACTTTAATTATATCACACAAATTGTTAGTATAATTGTAAAAAAATTGTCTTTTTAGTTCCAAATTTTAGCATAAAACTTGCATAATTTTGTTCCTTTTTTTTGCCAAAAATTTCTTACGCTGACGAAACGTGATTTTATTTATTAAATACTTTTTAATTATTATGATAACTGTACTAATCTTAATTTTTAGCCAATCAGGATCAGTCTTAAAACTTTTGAAATACTACATTCAGTTCTGCAATTCATTCTAGCGAAACCTCCTGAAGAGAGCTAGATGAAAACGTTCGAGTTTTCAAAACAGCCTTTTTTAAGGCTACTTATTTAACAAAAGAGCTTTAGATGAAGCATTTGCTGTTAAAAGCTATTTTAAAGTTTTGTACCAATAAAAAACTTTTTAAATAAAGATAACGGTAACAGGTATGACTTACCACAATCACATTACTTGAATTACGAAACAAATCTAACTCTACTCTCAGCTAAATCTCAGAAAAATACCATTCAGCTCTATAAGCTTTTGTTTATTCAACATTTTTAGATAATCAAAATTAGTTAAACTGAACTGACCACGTTTTTGCGAATGAATTAATCTGATAATACGCATTATGACGTAATTAAAGTTTATACCAAATATCAACGAGGCTCGAAAGAGTTTATTGTGGGTCGGATTTTTGCTGGCAATAGATTTTCAAAAATACAAAAAGTTTCTCTCCATTTAAACCTTGGTGAAAAGCAAAAAAGATCTTTACACGTGTTAAAAAAACTATCAATTTTTAAGACCTACATCGAAAATAAAAATCTTTTTAGCTTTCTCCATAGCATTTATGAAAACCAGTTTTAATATTTTCTAGGAGAGAGTAGGCTTACCGATAGTTAAAATTGCAATGTCCATTTTTTTTATTACAATTCTTTACGTGGCTTTTTGAACAAAAGTTTGGTAACCACTGGGCTACAAGACATTGTCGTTAAAAATCATATTTTATCATGTGACAAATGTTCTAATATGAGATTTATTGTGAAAAATTTTGTGATATGGCGTAAATCTTAATCAGAATTCCATTCTAAAATTTGAAAAGCTCAAACTATGGGTCGCAACCCAAATGTGGATCGCCAAGGCTATGCGGATGGGTCGCGAAGGCTTGTAAATTACCGGACGTGCAAAAAAAACGATCTGCGCACACAAGATTTTAAAAGTAAAGACCCTTCTTATGAGATCACTGCGATTTTAAGACGAAACTCAAGAAATCAGAGTCAGATTCGAGGTGAAGACTTTTTTTTCAGAGATGACTAGGATTTTGAGGCGAAAATCGAGAAATCAGAATCAGTTTCAAGGCGAAGATTTTCTTTTTTTTGTAGGGATCACTACGTTTTTCAGACAAAAATCAAGAAATCGAAATAAGTTTGCTCACGACCAAATTTCTGCCCACACATATACAGCTAAAAATTAGACGACCATTTTTGGCCTACATAACAATTTCGTTTTGTTTCAATAAGTGCTCACTCAAATTTATTTGGGTCGCAGTCATATTTGTAAATCGTTGTTTTTAGCAATTTTGGGTCGCAGAAAAAAAGGTTTGAGAAACGCTGGTCTAATTTGTCACCTCGAAGAAGTAGAAATGCTGTATTGACAAATTATGCAAATGAGTAAAAACTTAACAACGACTGGTAGGTTTTTCTTCCGCATTATGCTTTGTTTATTTTTTCCTATCGTAAGTAGGGCATCCAACATTTTGCTGCGAGTCAGGAAAATAAATATAGAGATAAAAAAATAAAATTGAAAACAAAGATATAATCGTCTTCAGATTGCATTTTAAAATTAGACTGACTTTACCGTGGAAGTAATATTTGCATAACACAGATAGTGAGAACGCAGCTTTTGTATGAGCTTTGATATCAGGGTGTTCGCCTTATGGCTAAGTTAGACTCTTAATCTATTTTTAACTCGGACCCAAAATCAATTTCTTGTGCGAGCCTCCGACATAACTTAATTTATAATTTTTTTCTAAATTAACAAAATAATTTGATGGTTTCAGAAAACAGTTTTTCGCACTAATCGCAAACAGCAAAATTAAAGTAAGTTTTATTCTGCGATTAGCTGCAAATCACTTTACGTTACAGAAAGCTTTTCTGTTTAAACTTAATTTAATATTTATAGACTACTTAACTCTTTAATCTAGTGAAGGCAAAAAATATTGTAATTGCTCAAGCAAAAAATTTATTTCTAATTTCAATAAAAAATTTTATTTTTATTTTTGAAATTATATAGCTGTCATTTCTTATTAGAATTTAATTTATATTATTCCTTTCTTTCATTGTTGCATTTTTTGGGAGAAAATACAAACCAGCTTTGCTACTGAAGATCCAAACACCATTTTGCTGCCAGGCTGTTTCGTGGTTTTAATGGTAAATATTGGGTCCTACCGTGATGCACAACTTGGACAAAATACTACTTGGACAAGACAGATTTTTCAAAGCGGGGGCCATACAACCACAATCATGATTGCCTAGTGGAAAAATATTTTGAAGTGGTAGCAAAAGAAAAAAAAAGTCTTCAATTTGAATTTGTTTCGATTTTGTCAATTTTTCGTCACAAAAACGTAGTGTTTTTATTGAAGAAAAAGATCTTCACTTGACCTGTCTTCCAGGACCTTTCTTCCGACAAAAAATCAAAATTACGTCACGAAAAAATTGAACCCACCGCACTTCTTGTAATTTTTAATAGCAAAGGGTAAAAAATATTCTCATAAATTTAAAAGCAATTCTAATAATATTTTTTTTTTGTCAGTGTTTTTTTTTATTCTCGATCATTATTAAACAGTTTAACACAAAAATTATAAACATTAAAAAGATCAAGAAAAGGAAGAAGCAGCACAACGTCAGACGTTAAAACATGCATATGACAAACAAAGTAAAAGTACAAGATAGTATAAAGCATGGCTGCAACACCTTAATCATATAAAGACATAAGTGAAAAAAGAAAAAAAACAAAATAAATAAATAAATACGTAAAAATAATATTATGAAACAAACTGAACAATTAAATAACCAGTGCATGACTAGGCTGCGTAATGATGATGGGTGGCACAGCTAGCCAAGATGGGAATTTAGCTTAACTGAGCAAGGTGAGTAAAGAAAAACCACCCAAAAAAGAAACCTCACCAGGTCCGGAAACCTTTTCTAAATGCAACTGGTGACTATAATAGAATAGTAAATAATGCCGAAAGTATATACAAAAAAAATTACGGAATTATACAGCTAATAATAAACAAATATTAACGATAAAAGAGATAACATAACATAAAAAAAAAAAAAAAACTATTATGCTAGTCAAAGTTGATGGAAAAACATATATTAATAATATAACAATTATAAACAACAACAACAAAAAAAAAAACATTTACAACAGAATTCATGCACTACAAAAAATATTAGATAAAATTTTTGCAGACCAGCATAATAGCAACATAAAAAAATTAAACAAAGTCCATAACATTTAGTAATTGTTTTGAAACTTATTTTACAATTCTAAAAATAAAAAATTAATTGCTAAAACGAACAGTATACCATTGCCAAAAAGAAATTTTAATGAAAGAGCGAAGATAAGGGTGAAAAAGAATTAATTTGTTTAGAGTTTGAAATTATGCAGACAATCAAAATATAAGAGTTTTTTTAAAGCTTTGTGTGCAGACTGGATATCTTGATCGATTAAGCTTTTCTTCCAGAGATTGAATTCAAAAAATTTTTACACCATTTCCTTCTTTCCAGAAACCTGTAATCAAAAATACATAGGGCAGTATCGCGTTTAGGAATCTAAACATTACAATTAAGTATTATTCCCATTACTTAAAAGATATTTATAAACCTCAAGAGTAAAAGATCGAACACTTTATTTTTTATTTTTTAAGTCAAAGGGAATGCAATTCCAATAAGCGGGACCACGGTGTGAAATAGCTTGCTGACATACTGTGCTAAAACATTTCTTTGGAATAAAGATAGACTTGTTTCTGGTATTGTATTTAGATTCGTTTTTAGTAAAAACATCTTTAAATGCAGATGGGTTTTTACCATTTTTTTGCTTAAACATAAACACAATTAGTTCTTTGGCCAAAAGGATATTCTATCCGTGCAATGGATTAAATAAACTTAATTTATCCGCGTAATGGATTAAATTTTATCCGCGCAATGGATTAAATAAACTTAATTTCATTCTTAAACAAGGAAATTATGATGTGTCAATGAATTTTTATTATATTTTGGACTTTTAACCCAGGTTTTAGCGCACGCGGGCAAGTCTATCTCTTACTATGTATTAATATTTTCAAAGCAGCCTTGAGTAGACATTGATAGAAACATTAAAAAGGAGTAGTGGGAAAACAAAATTTGATGATGTTGTTGTCAAAAATAATTATGCAAATACTGAATAAATTAAAATATCTTCTAAATTAAACAAGAACCACAAATCATAATTAAACAAGAAACTCGCTAAGAAAGCCAAAATAAATAGTAAGTGAATGTAATCGGAAATATTTTTCCTCGTTAACAGCTAAATCTGTAATCCTGCAAGCAACTGCATAAAAATACAAGGTTATGTCTTCGAGAAATTTCTTTTTATTAAAACATAAAATGTCGCTTGCTTTAAAAGACGCTTTTAACAAATGAACTTTTTGTAAAAAGCCGTCATGATTTGGCCATCATTTCCTTGTAGCAAAACTCGCTTTTACAACGTCTTCATTGAACTAATTATTATTGATAAAAGAATTTCTTTATTTGAGTAATGATAATTTGGATCTCGTAAATTATCTACCTTTAGTAAATAAATTGTCAAATAGTAATTAAAAAGTCTCTTCAATAAATGCAAAAGTCTCTTCAAGAAATCACCGTAATTGTTTTTTGTTGGTTAAACTAACTGGAAAATTCCCTCTCCATGAAGCACCAAGAGGAAAAGAATTTCTTTAAGAAATGACAGTAACCACATTAGTACTTTTATCAACTAAATTTACACTAGTAAATTATCTACCCCTGGTCAATGCACTGGTAAATTTTCTGCGCCTCGGGATAGATAATTTACCAGATCCGATAATTTTAGTTTCTTTAAGTTTTTTTCTTTTTATTGGCCTTGTATGTACGAGTATCATGTTTATCTCCATGCATTATTTCGCAGTGCCGACGTATCTTGTACGCTTTCATAACAGCTCTATTTTTCTGAAAAAATACATTGACTAAAGCAACAACCATGCTGAAATAATATGAATCTTGTCATTTTTTAAAAATCTCTACCTTCGTGTGCAATTCATCACTTTTTGAAACGAAATATATTTAATAAAACGTTTATTGTTAAAATATAGTTTTTCTCTAAAAAATCTATTTAAGAAATTCTAGTAAAATTATTAAGCTTTCTTTTGGTTACAGTTTAACAAATCTGCGTCACGGGCCGCAAAAAATGTTCTCATGGGTCTCATTTTTGTAACTCGTGACCTAGACCAATGGTTCTCAAACTGGGGTCCGTGGACTATTGGAGGGCCATCAGCAATTTTTCGGGGGTAATTAAATCCGCGTTAAATTCTGCATTTTTGAAATTGCAGATTAATTTTTTGTCTTTGCCACAAATTTACCGACTTGCTAATGTGATATGCCAAAATATTTTCGAAATATTTGCTTTCTTCTTCTTTTTTCGGTAATTTCCTTCAATCAGGGGTAGCCACAGCGTATTATCTTTCTCCAAACCGTTCTGTTTTCAATGTCCGTTTCCTTCGCACCAACTTTTCCCCTATCTTCTTTCACTACATCTAAAAATCTTCTCTTTGGTCTCCCTCTTTTCCTCTTTCCTAGTAACTCCATTTTCATCATCTTTCTTCCTACGTACTTTCGAATGTGATACATTTTCGAATGTGAAATCGATAAAATACTTATGACTTTCGAAATACAGTATTTGCCAATACTGAAATATTTCCGATTTTTGTGACAATTAATTTTGGTATTTATTATTAATCGTAAATTTTCAATGTTTTCTCAATTTTTTTTTCTTTAAAAAATGTTGGGGATCAGCCATTATTTCAAAGAAGCAATGAATTCCACTTGCTGAAAAAGTTTGAAAACCACTGACCTAGACTAAGCGTTGATGAGTTCATAAAAAAAATTTGTATGTTTCTTGCTTTGCTCTCAAGGATTAAATAATAATTATCCCGACTGGTATATAAACCTGGTGCCGCCCTTGATTTTAAGTTTCCTAAATTTCCTTAAGCAGACGTACTCGAAACAAGATTACTAACCACTACAATGGATGAATAAAATTGTTGTTGAAAAATTGCATTAAAAAAACAGAACAATTGCTTAACTGAATGTTTTATTATTGTAAAAAATGTTTAAGTCACAAAGTTGAGTTATTTTAAAGGTAAATGACTATTAGTCACAATATGCAGAAACCAATTGATTGATAAAAGTTTGATTACTTTTATTCGTCACTATTATAAAAATCAATCGAAAACTTTGCTTAAATACTAACTGTTTAATTAAGAATTAGAGAGAAAAAACTATGTCACGCTTCATTCCTAATAAGTTTAACCATGGCGGTATATTTTATTTTCTGCCTAAATTAATTCACATTTATAACGTAGAAATCGCTTGGGCAAGGGATAATCGCTTTTATACTGTGTTATTTAACTGCCTGCTTGCAATTGTTTGAATGTAACTTTTTTTCTTTCGCTAGACGGTAATGATGTAATGCCCTTTGTCTGTATCGCATGACCGAGTTAATGGTATGTTCTGGAACGTTCTCACTTACCGCGAAAAATGCGCTCTAATTTTAACGCGTGACCAAAGCGCTTTTGAGATCATTCCAGCCAATTTGTATCATGTGATCCTTTTGTCTATATATACGTACGGTCGCTCGATTGAAAAAAGTGTGACGTCGTCGTCGTCGTCATCGTTTGAAGGGCATCCACTCCAGGCCAGACACAAACAGAACTGGGGCCGAGGGTTTATCCTTTTACTACCCCAGACTGCTGTACTGCCTGGATCAGATGCTGGCAGTGATGTTATTAAGCCAGCATCGAGTTTCGTCATCCAAAACCGTCAGACCGCGTGCTCCATGTGGTGCCCGATGTATGGGGCACATTGTTAGTACATGGTCTGCGGTTTGCTCTGAGGCGCCACACTCGCAATTCGGTGAAGATGCGAGACCCCATTTGTGCATGGACGAATGGAATCGCCCAACACCAGTCCGCAGGCAGTTGAGCTTAACCCAAGCTGCTCGGGGTAAGCCCATCCCAACAGGCCTGACACTGGTCCCGGGCACAAAAGCACGGAGCCTGGAAGCACTTTCACAGTACTCCGCGTTCCATTTATGATTTGTCCATTCAGAGGCGCGGATGCCAAGTCTGGCAAGATTGTCCAAGAGATTCCGCGCACCTGGCACAAACGGGCGTCTGGATCTTAGTCTCACTTGGCCAGTATCTGAGGACCCATTTAAAAGACCATGCAAAATATGATCGGGGTCCAGAGATCCACGGTAAGCCAAGGAGAGTGTCACTCCCAGTCGGCGAAGCTCAGCTGGCTGGATGCCTGAAAGTACAGGTAGGTGGTCCGTTGGAGTGGGACGCAGGCATCCAGTAACTATGCGCAAGGCGTCATTCAAGACACTGTCAATGAGGCGAGTGTGAGCACTGCGACACCAGACTGGCGCACAGTACTCAGCTGTTGAGTAGACTAGAGACAAGGTGGCTATGCGTAGTGTTTTAGCACCAGCACCCCATCCCGAGCCCACGAGTCGCCTCAGCAGTGTGACGCGCGATGATAGTTTTTTGCGCAATGCCACTAAATGGTGACGAAACGTGAGCGATCTGTCCAGTTTTACCCCAAGGTATGTAGGGGTTGGACAGAACGGTAAAAGTCTACTATTGTTGTAGACCTTTAGCTCATGTTTGGCCTCTCGGTTGTTTAAGTGAAAGGCTGTCGTCACTGTCTTAGTGTGACTGAGCTTTAACCTCCAAGTCTGGAGATACGCTGACAGTGTGGACATGTCTTGGCTTAAAGTCCCCTCCAAGTCCTTCCAGTTTCCAGAAGAGTGCAACAATGCTAAATCATCAGCATAAGCAAACTTTCTGGAAATCATGGAAGGAAGATCGTACGTATAGATGTTAAATAGGAGGGGAGCCAAGACCGATCCCTGAGGAACGCCGTTTTTAAGACGGCGTAGCCTGCTTTGCTTGCTGTCACCGGTGGTAAGGGTGAAACTTCGATTTCGGACAAGCTCCATGATCATTTTGACCATGTGCTTATCCGGAAGTAGTCTCAGCAGCTTGCAGGTAAGGCCACGGTGCCAGACAGTGTCATAAGCAGCTGTCAGATCGATAAATACGGCACCGGCCTTCTTTTTAGCCTCGAAAGAATCGTCGATGTTCTGGGTTAGCAGAACAACTTGATCTACGGTTGACTTCCCGCGTCGGAACTCAGCCTGCTCTTTAGGGAGCAGTGGATCGATTAATGGTTCAACGCGGGCGTAGATAAGCCTCTCGAGGATCTTGTAGGGGACACAGAGCAGAGATATCTGTCGATAACTCTTTGGGTCCCCCACGGGCTTTGCTGGTTTTGGGATCGCGACCACAAGCGCTCTTCTCCAGATCTTGGGAATTTTGAGTCGGCGCAAACAGGAAGAAAGGAAGTCACGTAACCAGGACTTCAAAGCAGCTCCGGCATGGAGTATAAGCTCGGGGCAGATGGAATCAGGACCCGGAGCTTTACCTGGTTTTAAGTGTTGAAGGGCAGCAGCAAATTCTCTCTGTAAAAAATTGTCAGAGATATTTACTGCATCTGGTGTTGTGGCCTCCAAAGGTCAGACACTTCTTGAAAGACAAGTCGAGATGACTTGCGATCAACAGCCTCGTATTTCCCATTTCTAACCAGCTGAGATGCAATAGCATCGGCTGAAACGGGACAATGACGAGGAGAGTGTCGTGACCTACCAGTAAGGTTGTTCAAGATACTCCACGCTTTTCGACTAGAGTGTGAGAAGTCAATGCTCCGAACTGCTTCGGACCATCGATCCCTCCGTTTTCTGTCAAGCTTGACAAGCAGAGTTGTAGCAGCCAAACTTGAGTCGTCTCCCTGAGGAGACTGCAGAAAGGTTTTATAGAGGGATTCACACTCTGCATCCCAACACGGAATATAGTTATTTCGATACCCGCATGGGATAGTCTTCTTGGCTGCTTTCTTAATGATGTTACAGAAGTCCTGGTAAGCCGCATCCACATCAAGTCAATCAGGCGGCAACAAAGTCTTTGCGAATTTATTCGTCAAAGCAATGTAGTGACTCCAATTGGCCTTGCGGAAGTTCCATCGCTTAACAGGCATGCTTGGCACTGCCATAGCAAACCTTGGTGGTGTAATAAGCGAGGGTCGATGTTGTGACCTGGGAAACTTCTCAAGGACACGTCTATCCGGTAAGCCACTGTTTGGACCTACGCTAGCGAAAGCTAGGTCTGGGTTAGTGCCAATGTTCCAGAGGCCGGAATAAAAACTGGCAGCGTCCTTGGCATTATATAGGAGGGCAAGACAATTAATACTTGCCCATCCAGCCAAGCACTCACCATCCGGACTGTTGTCATCATAACCCCATTCAGCATGACGACAGTTAAAATCGCCAGCGTAAAGACAGGGGTGAGGAAACATTGGGAGATCCAGGGTTCGCAATCGCGTTGGCGGTGGTTTGTAGACGTTGACTATTTTATAGCCATCAACGTCCACACACAGCCACTCGATCTCCGATGTCGGTGGAGATTGGTCCAAAAGCGTGTATCTCAGTCGCTCGTGAACAAACGTGGCAAGGCCATGCTTCCTGCTTAAAGAAGACCCAGCTAGTTGGTAGTGTGGTAGCACCAACTTCTCTGCATCAGTGCAGTGGGTCTCCTGCAGTAGGATGACGAGTGCCTCAGACTGCATAGCGAGGTGATGAAGAACATTCATCTTGCTTGCAGTGAGGCCTTCGATGTTCAGCTGAAGAATAGTGGGTCTTCGGAACTTGTTGGCAATGTTCCCTGAAAAGGGCAGTTTTATCCTGACATTGCCCCGTCCTGAAAAGGATGTTTGCCGATTAACAGACCCACACTGAACATCGGAATGGGTGGATACCCTTCCGTTTTGGTAGGTTCGGTTTCGGTCTGTCATTTTTAAAATCAATGAGCAGACTTACTCACGGCCCAGGCTGCGTGAAAACACCTACCATCTGGGCCAATCCAGCCAATTTGTATCATGTGATCCTTTTGTCTATATTCCAGCCAATTTGTATCATGTGATCCTTTTGTCTATATATACGTACGGTCGCTCGATTGAAAAAAGTGTGACGAACGAATGCGACGACGAGAGAAGAGAGTTGAACGTTGATTTGGTGTGGAGCGTGCTAAGGATTCTTTGATCGTATTATAGTGATAAGTGTTGAACTTATTTTACGCCAGTGTTTTGAAGTTTTGTCTACAAAGGTAGATTCATTTGTGTTGATCGAATTAAGTCGTAGCGCCGATTTTCGCTTTGCAGTGGCAAAGCGCGGAAGAAAATTTTGTCAGTCGTGAATCATAAATTTTATAATACATTCGTTTTAGTTAGAGGCAGTGGTCTCTGTTTGCTTGCGGAGCAAAGTCTTCAACAAATCAATCAGAACTTAATTGAAGCCAACTGTATAAAAGCGTCAGGCTCAAAGCAAAACTACTTTTTGAGCCGGAATAAAATAAAATTAGACACAGCTTTTTTTCAGCGCAGGTATTTGGGTTACCTAGCTCAACTGGTCCTTTAGGATTCCCAAACTAAGTCTGTGACAAACTATTTGTCTTAAAGTAAAAATTTCAAATTCATATTTATTAATGAGTTTTTTTATTTTTTTGAAAGTGAGGTAATACAAAAAAAGTCTTCAATAATTTCATTAAAAAAAGACACGTTGTGACCAGCAATTTAATCTTTTACTCTTCAAATACTTTGACCTATTAACTCCTTCACAAGGGCTTCAGAAGATCACCAAAGATTCTTAACTCAGAAACGAAACGTTCTCGAACAAATAGCTGGAACGTGGTAGTATAATTTTAATACGAAGTTTACAGCCAATATAATTGTAATCATTTTTTATTTAAAAGCTGAAATTTTGAATATTATCCACATTTCTTTGTCCAAGCATATAAAACTTACAATTAAAACACTGCTACTTTGCAAAGAAATAAAAAAAAGTAATTAGATAGATATAAAGGGACAGAATTTATTTTTCTTCGTTTTGAGGAAATAGAAGGTTGAGTCTCAAGTTTTATCAGAGCCGCAACTACGGTCTAGCAAGTATATATACAGTCGCAGTTATTAGTTAGTTTCTATTAGACGCTTGACCTTTTTCACAGATAAAACCACGAGACATTAAGTCATTTGAACAGGTACATCCTGTTAGAAGGTGTGACGAAAATAATTAACCATACAAAAAAGAGGCAATGGTCTTTGATGGCGCGATCAGCCAAAAGTCAGTTGGGGGTACAACGGAAAGGCGGTACAAAAACAAATTACTAAGAAATATAAATTATAACATGGCGGTTGCAATGGGAGCTGATAAACGCTGTGCAGCGAGCGAATTAACGCTGCAAGTTGAGTCAGTAGCAGAGCGAAATGCAGCGTGCGAAAATGCACTTGCAAAAACTTTGCAAAATTAAGGCAAATGCACGAAAGACAGTTTGCGGCGATGAGTTTGCTGTAATATCATAACATATTAGGAAGCAAGTCGAGAAAATTGCTCAACAGTTACTGTATATTATAAAATATGGTAGTTATGGTATTGGGTCTTGACGGTTTTGGACTCAAAATTTTTTGGTCCCAATCTCAATCTTGGTCTAGAAGCACGAGATTTCGACCACATCATTGCTCAACATAATATTTCAGGCCGATTTTTTCCAGATGATCATTTTTTATAACTGCGAAGAAGCGCTAAGCAATCTGTTTTAATTTTTGTAAAAATTTTTGTAAGAAGAATTTTATAAAAATTTGCGATAAAGTTGAAATCATTTTTTCGTTTAACTCATTGAATGTATTTTTTCAATTAATTTTTTATACGATAATATTTAATTACATAACAATGCATTGGTCAAGATTATTATTTTCCCAAACTTTTGACAAAAAGCGACAAAATAGTACTTTTCAAGTTAACAAAATTGTGATGCAAACTACTCATGCTTGCTCAATAATGGAGTAAGACAATACCTAGAATATGTTGAGGCAAATTTCATGCATCATTCTCCCACAAAGTGTTCAAGCTTTATTTATACCGAATTATTGCAGTTACTAATAAAATAATCTATTATCAATGAAATTTAAAACAATAGAAACAATTATTCATGTGACATTTTAGAAATAAAAACCTTTATTGGGGTCTTTCTGTATATTGATAACCACAAACTTCCGGGAAAAACCGGAAGAGTCGTCCGCAGTATGGCCGAGTAGTTGAGAGTGCTCTGTTGATGGAGAGCGTGATCAATATAACTACGGTTCAAAACTTACTCGTGTTGCTTTGATCTCTGCTTGGGAAATACATTGCACGATATTTTTCTCTGTTTAATGTTTTTTGCAAACAACTCTGAATTTCAGTCATATGTCGAAATAAAAAGTAAAAAGCAAATAAAAACTTTTAACCTGACAACAACATTTCAGCATCTTCAAAGGTAGATCGGAGTAATCGCTTGACGGTTCCCATAAGTATAAACGCCTTCGACATTTTCCTGCTCTAAGAAGAAAAATATAAAGATAAAGTAAATAATTAAATAAAATAAGTTTTTATACTGTTTCTTGAAAAATCATGCACAGCAGATTTCCTTGATTTTAAATGAAAAAAATTGTCCAGTTATATTTGAAATTAAAGTAAGAACGCTTTCTACCACATGAAAAACAGAAGAAGATAAGCTCTAAGTATAATGCTACCGACACTTTTCTTCGTCGAAAGGATCTCAAGTCTCGTTTTATCGACTGTAATCGATAGAGTTATATTCAGGGTTGCCAGACCAATTAAAAAAAAGCTATATAAACTGTAAAAAATAAGGTCAAATTGTTTTTTTCTCTTTTTAGGTAAAGTTAGGTAAAGACTAAAAAAAATTTTATGTAGTTTTAGGTAAAGACTAAAGACTAAAAAAAAGGTTATCGCTTTGAATCAGTGTCGAAATGGTAGATGCTTTCAACTAAAATTAAAAAAAAGCTATATAAACTGTAAAAAATAAGGTCAAATTGTTTTTTTCTCTTTTAGGTAAAGTTAAGTAAAGACTAAAAAATTTTTATGTAGTTTTAAATAAAGACTAAAGACTAAAAAAAGGTTATCGCTTTGAATTAGTTTCGAAAATGGCCCAGATGGTAGGTGTTTTCACGCAGCCTGGGCCGTGAGTAAGTTTGCTCATTGATTTTAAAATGACAGACCGAAACCGAACCTACCAAAACGGAAAAGTATCCACCGTTCCGATGTTCAGTGTGGGTCTGCTAATTGGCAAACATCCTTTTCAGGACGGGGCAATACCAGGATAAAACTGCCCTTTTCAGGGAACATTGCCAACAAGTTCCGAAGACCCACTATTCTTCAGCTGAACATCGAAGGCCTCACTGCAAGCAAGATGAACGTTTTTCATCACCTCGCTATGCAATCTGAGGCACTCGTCATCCTACTGCAGGAGACCCACTGCACTGATGCAGAGAAGTTGGTACTACCAAACTACCAACTAGCTGGGTCTTCTTTAAGCAGGAAGCATGGCCTTGCCACGTTTGTCCACGAGCGACTGAGATACACGCTTTTGGACCAATCTCCACCGACATCGGAGATCGAGTGGCTGTGTGTGGACGTTGATGGCTATAAAATATTCAACGTCTACAAACCACCGCCAACGCGATTGCGAACCCTGGATCTCCCAGTGTTTCCTCACCCCTGTCTTTACGCTGGCGATTTTAACTAAGTGCTTGGCTGGCTGGGCAAGTATTAATTGTCTTGCCCACCTATATAATGCCAAGGACGCTGCCAGTTTGTATTCCGGCCGCTGGAACACTGGCACCAACCCAGATCTAGCTTTCGCTAGCGTAGGTCCAAACAGTGGCTTACCGGATAGACGTGTCCTTGAGAAGTTCCCCAGGTCACAACATCGACCCTCGCTTATTACACCACCAAGGTTTGCTATGGCAGTGCCAAGCATGCCTATTAAGCGATGGAACTTCCGCAAGGCCAATTGGAGTCACTACATTGCTTTGACGAATAAATGCGCAAAGACTTTGTTGCCGCCTGATTGACTTGATGTGGATGCGGCTTACCAGGACTTCTGTAACACCATTAAGAAAGCAGCCAAAAAGACTATTCCACGCGGGTATCGAAATAACTATATTCCGTGTTGGGATGCAGAGTGTGAATGCTTCTATAAAACCTTTCTGCAGTCTCCTCAGGGAGACGACTCAAGTTTGGCTGCTACAGCTCTGCTTGCCAAGCTTGACAGAAAGTGGAGGGATCGATGATCCAAAGCAGTTCGGAGCATTGACTTCTCACACTCTAGTCGAAAAGCGTGGAGTATCTTGAACAACCTTACTGGTAGGCCACGACACTCTCCTTGTCACTGTCCCGTTTCAGCCAATGCTATTGCATCTCAGCTGATTAGAAATGGGAAATACGAGGCTGTTGATCGCAAGTCATCTCGACTTATTTTTCAAGAAGTGTCTGACCTTTGGAGGGCCACAACACCAGACGCAGTAAATATCTCTGACAATTTTTCACAGAGAGAATTTGCTGCTGCCCTTCAACACTTAAAACCAGGTAAAGCTCCGGGACCTGATTCTATCTGCCCCGAGCTTATACTCCATGCCGGAGCTGCTTTGAAGTCCTGGTTACGTGACTTCCTTTCTTCCTGTTTGCGCCGACTCAAAATTCCCAAGATCTGGAGAAGAGCATTTGTGGTCGCGATTCCATAAACCAGCAAAGCCCGTGGGGGACCCAAAGAGTTATCGACAGATATCTCTGCTCTGTGTCCCCTACAAGGTCCTCGAGAGGCTTATCTACGCCCGCGTTGAACCATTAATCGATCCACTGCTCCCTAAAGAGCAGGCTGAGTTCCGACGCGGGAAGTCAACCGTAGATCAAGTTGTTCTGCTAACCCAGAACATCGACGATTCTTTCGAGGCTAAAAAGAAGGCCGGTGCCGTATTTATCGATCTGACAGCTGCTTATGACACTGTCTGGCACCGTGGGCCTTACCTGCAAGCTGCTGAGACTACTTCCGGATAAGCACATAGTCAGAATGATCATGGAGCTTGTCCGAAATCGAAGTTTCACCCTTACCACCGGTGACAGCAAGCAAAGCAGGGCTACGCCGTCTTAAAAACGGCGTTCCTCAGGGATCGGTCTCGGCTCCCCTCCTATTTAACATCTATATGTACGATCTTCCTTCCATGATTTCCAGAAAGTTTGCTTATGCTTATGATTTGCATTGTTGCACTCTTCTGGAAACTGGAAGGACTTGGAGGGGACTTTAAGCCAAGACATGTCCACACTGTCAGCGTATCTCCAGACTTGGAGGTTGAAGCTCAATCCACACTAAGACAGTGACGACAGCCTTTCACTTAAATAACCGAGAGGCCAAACGTGAGCTAAAGGTCTGCAACAACGGTAGACTTTTACCGTTCTGTCCAACCCCTACTTATCTTGGAGTAAAACTGGACAGATCGCTCACGATTCGTCACCATTTAGTGGCATTGCGCAAAAAAACTATCATAGTGCATCACACTGCTGAGGCGACTCGTGGGCTCGGGATGGGGTGCTGGTGCTAAAACACTACGCATAGCCACCTTGTCTCTAGTCTACTCAACAGCTGAGTACTGTGCGCCAGTCTGGTGTCGCAGTGCTCAGACTCGTCTCATTGACAGTGTCCTGAATGACGCCTTGCGCATAGTTACTGGATGCCTGCGTCCCCACACCAATGGACCACCTACCTGTACTTTCAGGCATCCAGCCAGCTGAGCTTCGCCGACTGGGAGCGACACTCTCCTTGGCTTACCGTGGATCTTTGGACCCCAATCATATCTTTCATGGTCTTTTAAATGGGTCCCTCAAATACTTTCATTTTTTTTTTTTTTTTTTTTTATTTTTATCTCTATATTTATCCTCCTGACTCGCAGGAAAGCGACGGAGGCGCTATACATAGGGTAAGCAATTACCCCGACCTGCTTCCGGAGATGCCAAGATATTGCTGTCCGCTAGTAATTTAGTAAAGATATTACTGTAATTTAGAACTGCTTGTCAAGACCACCAAGCAGGGGAAAGTGCCATAAAGTGTCTTTCCCAAGAACACAACAGAGTGGCGCAAGTGGCTTTTGAACCGATACTCGCCAAGTGATACTATGATCCAGATGCCCGTTTGTGCCAGGTGCGCGGAATCTCTTGGACAACCTTGCCAGACTTGGCATCCGCGCCTCTGAATGGACAAATCACAAATGGAAAACGGAGTACTGTGAAAGTGCTTCCAGGCTCCGTGCTTTTGTGCCCGACACCGGTGCCAGGCCTGTTGAGATGGGCTTACCCCGAGCAGCTTGGGTTAGGCTCAACCGCCTGTGGACTGGTGTTGGGCGATTCCATTCGTCCATGCACAAATGGGGTCTCGCTCCTTCACCGAATTGCGAGTGTGGCGCCTCTGAGCAAACCGCAGACCATGTACTAACAGCGTGCCCTATACATCGGGCATCACATGGAGCAAAAGGTCTGACGGTTTTTGGATGACGAAACTCGATGCTGGCTTAATGACATCACTGCCAGCATCTGATCCAGGCAGTGCAGCTGTCTGGTGGTAGTAAAAAGATAAACCCTCGGCCCCAGTCCTGTTTGTGTCTGGCCTGGAGTGGATGCTCTTCAAACGAAAACGGCGAAGGAGTGTCGAAAATCTTTATTTTCATCCGAAACGTAAGATGAAGACGATTGAAGATTTAGCCAATAATCAAAATTTTAACACTTGCTCACAAATTTCAAATTGCTAAACAAAAATTCAAACCTTTAAGAATAAAATTTTGTTTTATAAAAAAGGCTAAAACGCTAAATTTGGAAGCCAAACATCTTAAAAAAAGACATTTCTCAGATTTGGCCTTAAAAAGGCCACACAAATGAAGACCAAAAAAACAATGTTTTTGAACAACTTTTTTAAGCTGTCATTATGCTAATGTTAAGGAAAGAGGCAGTTTTTTCTTACCGAAAACCGTTTGAACGGCTTTTTGTGAGACTGGTGCGGGCGCTCTGTTTGCTCCATAATAAAGCCATCAATGAGAGGAACACCGAAAGCGGGGGGAGCAGGAGGCAAATTACCCCCCAATGCTTAGCAATAGTTTTAAAACGAGGTCCACACAAGGATAAAATAATGCCCTTTAAAATTCAGAAGAAAGAAGCGATTGATTACAACGTCTCTACAATAATCTTGACTAAAATTAATTACAACAAAGTTTGTAAAATGTTTATTTAGGTAAAAGGTTACCAAATTTTTTTCAAAAAGAGCCATACTACAAATAACAGCATTTAGCAAGAGGAAAAATTTTAGAAAAAGGGCACCTTTTTGTTGAAAAGTCAATTGCAACATATGTGAATTTTAACGTATTGGAAATATTTTTACTAAAAAAATCAATCACGACCAAAATATAAAAAAGCGTTTAAAGGGAAAACTCTTTACTGCAAAGTGAAAAAATACATAAATTGCACTAGTAGTGTTTAATCTTTAGGAGCCAAAGGCGATTTTGACTTTTTAAAATTATTTGTGGGCCAAGAAAATAAAAACCACACGCGGCCTAATTTTACCGTTGAAAGCTTTTTTAAATAGCAAATGAAATTAAAATCATTTTTAAAGATTTTCGTCTTATTTTTTGAATAGGAGAAATTGTCAAAGCGAAAAAGAAACAGAACTAAAACACAAAGTAAAAAAGAGAACTCTTATTGTTATTGGTCGAGAATGTTTGACCAATGAGAAGAGATAAGGTTAAAAGAGTTTTAAGCTATACAGTAGACAACATTTTTTTAACAAAGAATACGTTGAAAGATTTAATAAAAGTAGTTTCTAGAGCGGAAAAGTAAAAATTAAAACTTTCTTAAGTAGGAATAGACAATTAAATCTGTTTTCGGTGTAACAAAAAGTACATTTTATCTTTTCCAAAAGATGCTGAGCAATGGCAGATTTGTAAAAAAGACAATTTTGGAAGCTCTACCATTAGCTTTGTAGGGCGATAACAGCTCCACGGCTTCGTGAGGGGGAAGATCAGTGACAGACTTGAGGATGTGTTATTTAATACGTTTTTGTGAGCTTCGGGGCGTGCTGCTAACCTACCGACTATCACAGTGGGACACAAATTCGTAAATAGCATTAAGAGCTTGGGTCATAGAGGTTTACAAGGCATTTTTCTGCTTTGTAGAGAGACTTGACGTTTTTAGATAAAAGAAAAATTTATTATGTGTTTAGAGAATCCACTAGTGATTAAAGTAGATCTAATTTTGTCCAAATTCACTTGAAACCTTTTCGAGCTGATCATAAACGCCCTTTCAAACAAAATACAATAAGGCTAATTTTTTATGTTTTGGGGATATCAATCCTCGATTCTTTTTTCACTTGCCTCAATGCTTAATTTTCTTTATCTTCCCTACAGTTTATTCATAAAAAAGAAATTAACCACTCTTTTTCCTTTTTAGACGTTTTTGTGAAAACTTAATAAGGCAAGAATTTGAATTTGTGATTTCTGCATACA